>MU782566.1:0-62899 GCA_026770625.1 Nicotiana glauca | reverse complement strand
AAGGCAGTGGCCTTCATTTATTCGGGCTCAATGTCATGTTTTGCTCATTTCTCACTTCATGGGGCGATTTTTGGAGAGCTTCAAGGAGGGTTTTCACCATCAATGTTAAGGTAAGCTACTACTACTTATTCCCAAGCTAAATGCAAGACTTTACCATAGAATTGGACATGAGAATTAGAGTAAATATTGGGGTTTTGGTTGGAAACCTAGAAAATATCAATCTTGGATTTTAAATACGATTTTGAGTATGGAATTAGGAGAAAAGTATAAATTTGAGTTCCTAAGGTCATGGGTAACCTTTATCTTCGAAAATTTTCGGATTCCGGGCACGTGGGCCCGAGGGCATTTTGGTTAACTTTTCGTTCGGGGTTAGGAATTGTTATGACTTGAGTTGTAAGGTATAGTTAAGCATATATTAATGGATTTGTATGATCATTGGATAGTTTTGGTGCGTTGTGCGTTGGTTCAAGCTTTTGGAAGGATGTAGAATGCCGGTTGCGAGTCTTCGGAGCGAGGTGAGTCTCCTTTCTAATCTTGTGAGGGGGAATTTACCCCATAGGTGAAGTAATTGATTATGTTCTCCTATTTTTGGGGGCTACGTACGCACGAGGTGACGAGAGTCCGTGCGTAGCTACTATTATGTGATTGTCCGGGTAGTTAGGGCCCAAAAGCATGTGTACGTGGATTAATTGTGAACACATTAGTAGCTTGAATTTATTAACTCACATCTAATTAGTAAGTAAATTCCTAAAAAGATTAAACTTCATCTCTTAAATGGTTAAAGGAGAATTGGTTTTATTTGAATAAATATTCCCCAATAAGTTCTTATTTGACTGATTGAGCATATACTTTATGTGTACCTGCATCGCATGGATGATTCACGAGCAAGATATGTGTTTAATTATGGAACGGGCCGAATGCCTCGGTGATAATAGATGCATCTATGGTTCGTGCCGCTCGACCCTCGGCAGTGCACAATTTACATTCTGTTGGAGCGGGCCGTCGACCTCGGCGTGATTTGCGCATGTTTATCTATTACTTGGAAATTTGTAAATGTGGAATTGGCCCTACGTGGCTTGATATGAACTGATAAAATAATAAAGAATAAACCTTAGGAGCCCTTGATTTATTATTGGAGGTGTTTACTTGTTTTCTGGCTTCATAACTTGAACTTCTATATGAATCCATGATTTTCCTCGCACTTATAGAATATTGCTAATTGACCTCTAGTGAGTGTCGGAATTGGCCATCTCGTCTCTACCCCTTCGGGATTAGGCGGGATACTCACTGAGTACACGTTGATTACGTACTCATACTACACTTCTGTGCATTTTTGTTGCACAGGTATATATACACCTTTAGCAGCCTATTGGGTATAGCAGCATGGATGAGGCTGGGACTAGGTGAGATGCATCATTTGAGGCGACCGCAGCTAGGGTAGTCCCTTCCATTGTACTGTATTTACTTTTCGCCCACTGAATTTCGGGCGGATATTGTATTTTATTTCTCTTATTAGTAGTTGTTCATGTACTTGTGACATCGGGTTTCTGGGATGGTTTACAGCGGATTTGTACTAATTGTCATTATTTAAATTTGAATTCAAGTAGTGAACTTTTATTTATAAAAATGGAAGGAAAAACCTTAGATTTTCAAAAGTATTAAAAGAGGAATTAATTGATGAGTTAGTTGGCTGGCCTGACAGAGGTGTCCGGCGCCACCACGACCCTTAGTGAATTTTAGTTCGTGACACTTTATATCACAATGGATGATTTGTGTGTCACACTCATCATGCAAATATAGGAGGCCTCTTGCAATATCTCTAGCGATGCCTCACCTTTCCTCCCATGTGGACTGTTTTTCTGGTGTAAAAAGTATGTCTGAGAGTGAACCATTGCTCATGTACTCATACACCAGAAGCCTTCTTGATCCATCTAGGCAGTAACTAAGGAGGCGGACTAGAATTCGATGAAGTGTTCTTCCAATGATTTTCATTTCAGTTTGGAACTCTTTTTCCCCTTCTATCAATTTGTTGTCTAGTCTCTTAACAGCTACCACTTTCTGGTCTTTTGCCAAAATTCCTTTAAATAATGTCCCTTTTATTTTTTTTATGATGCTTATAGAATTATTCTGTATTTAGTTAAAGTACAAATGATGAAGTGCTCTTCACTCTATGGTAAAGTTCAAAATTAAAAAGTGAGAAAAGACAATTTAAAACTGTATTTTCCTACTATTAATAAGTGGGAATGAGAGCAGCCTCCGGGTAGAAAATGAGCTGCATCCGGTACAAAATCGGGTAAAAAAGGTTATTATCGTAATTGTCTTAAATTAAAATTATTTTATTGACGGACTAAAATGTTACGACTGTTACCTTGAAAATTAATATCGTATTTCTCAATTTTACCCTTGTGTTATTTCATGATACATTTTTCCAATACAATCATTTCACACGGGACCTACTTTTGGCCTTTTTGGATGTAAAACTGTAGATTCTGTCGATATCTCTAATGCCTAGCCATTTAAAATTTTAAGCACTATATAAATCCAGACACTAGATAGTCATATAATAGGTCTACGTCGAAAGGAAAAAACTATAGGTCGCGTTTTTTCTTATCTTTTTCCATTGTAAATTTTTAACAGTGAAATATTACATTAAAATTAACAAAATTATGAAACATAAGCACTTAAAAGAGCACATAGGATATATTTTCTAAATGTATGATTTACTGTACAAATATTAATTTGAGAGTATTTTGGAGATATATATATACCAGCTTAATATTGTCTAAGCATTCTTTTTCTTAATTTTCGACTGGATATTAAAAATAAGAACAATCAGCATATTAACTATTATAAACAAGCAACTAAATGATTCTACACTGTAAATTATTTACGAAACGAAAGGCTTATCCTTAAATATTACTATGCCATCTCAAACCCAAAACGTTGAGTTATTTTTATTAATTATTAATTAAGACATTTTTATTTATATAAAAAAATTGCTCTGACTTATTTTAGATATAACAATAACGTACTTAGTGTGTACCCACAAATGAAATATGGGAAGATGGTATGTACGCAAACTTTACCCCTATCTTGTATTACTTTACTACTATTAGTAAGCGGCAATCTGAGCTGCATCCGGAAAAAGGAGAGCTACATCCGATAACTATTCGGGTCAGAAGAACATATTGTAATTACAGCAATATAAATTGATTCCATTGGCTAATAAAAACAATTACCTTGAAAGCTTATATCCTACTTGAGGGTTCTACCCATATAATGTCACGGTTACTTCTCAAGACAAAATCACTCATACTCATGTGGGGCCCACTCTTAGCTATTGCAATTGTCTTTGATAGCCGGCAACCACGTTGCTTTGTCATGTCCTTAATAGTCTTTAGTCCTTCTAACTTTTCAAATATAGGATGTTTGTTTGCAATAGTACCGATTTTATTCTAAACTTAAGATATGGTAACAATCATATTAGATTCACATTAATTTTTAGAAGGTACATAATATTTACGAATCTATGTTTAGTTTGGATTAGCTTTGCTTCAACAAAAATATTATAAGACGATGGAATACTTTGATATTGTCTTATATTCTTATCAAACATATAAATAAGATATCTTAGCAAATATACACTTAATGATACTAAAGTATGCAAATAAAAAATTTGTATCTGAAAGATGTCATTCTTTTGATACAAAATAAACATGAAAGAGTATAATATTAAAGGGAACAAGAGTAAACTTTTTAATTTTTGGTATTCAATTTTGTATAAACGTCCACAAATATTACGATACAACGTTTTCGTTGTTTTATTTTACATGATATGTTTATGAGAAAGTTCATTAGTTTTCTATTATAATACATGTGTAGCAATATAATATTGATGACGTTTTTTTTTAATTTTTTTAAAATTAAAATTGGCCAGGAAAACACAAAGATAAGTTATTAATTCAAAATTTTCTATGTAGCTTCTTACTAATTTATTTACTTATGATCATGTATATGGTGTTCATATGTTTGAAAATTTAAATAAACGCTCTTGAAAGATGGCACTGTTTAGCTGTAAATATTCGAGGAAGAGAGCGTAAATGCCACGTTTCTGAATACGTTACAACAAAATTTATTTATCAAATGACAAACATTGTCACAAAGCGTAAAGATTTATCCAATAACATCTACCTGATAAAATTACTTGATAAAAATAAATATATCTACTTTTTTGTTCGTACCAATATCACCTCAATATATGAAAAACATTATTATGATTTTCGATGTGTACAATACCTTTACAAAATATAGTTGCCGCCTTTTTAATATCAAATTGTCTAATCAACTCATCTTTAGGACAGTACACTATAAATATCTCATTTTATATTGCGCATAAGATTTTTTTCATTAGTAGAGTCAATTGCCAAATTAAAAATTGAACATCTAGCATTTTAGTTGTTAAATTCTGTCAAATAAAAAAAAAGTTGACATGTCAAACAGGATTAAAATGCCAAGGCTCAGTTGGACTCTCATTTTAATATGAGTAAGATTTTTTTCATTAGTAGAATCATTTACCAAATTAAAAGTTGAGCATCTAACATTTTACTTGTTAAATTCTCTCAAATAAAAATTAAAAAAGATGATTTCAAGAACTTTTAAAAATTAGAAAAAAAATAAAAATTACACATGCTAAGCTTAGTTGGAATTCAAGAACTTAAAGGAATACATATTTTTAAAAATAAAATAGAATTCTAAAGTAAGAAAATAGTTATTTTTTTCTGATTTCAAATACTCTTGCAAGCTTTAATTTTTAAAATTGGGCTCGGGCTCAGCATGAGCTAAAGTAAGTAGTGGTACTTAGAAAAGAAGAAGGGCTAGGAGGCACTGGAATTTCTATTGTCCCTTCTAGCATCAGTAGATCTTTCTTCATTGAAGGGCGAAGTGATGGTTCGTCTTGAATGCACCAGATGCTTATTTTCACCGTTCTCTCGAATTGTCTTCTCTCAACCTCCTCGTTCCCGACCATTTTTTCTAACTCTCCTGCCTTAAAGCAGTTGTAAACCCAGTGCTCAAGAATCGATTCACCTTCAGCAAGGCTCCAATCGACACACTTCCGTCGACAAATCAATTCCAATAGAATGATACCAAAACTGTAAACATCTGCTTTCACTGTCAATGGCAGTTTTCGATGACATTCTGGTGCGACATAGCCTCTGGTCCCTCTTACCCCTGTGTAGGCTCTTGTTTGATCTTTCTTTAAGAGCTTGGCCATTCCAAAGTCAGATATTTTAGCACAAAAATGATCATCCATGAGTATGTTCTGAGGCTTTATATCACAATGGATGATTTGTGTGTCACACTCATCATGCAAATATAGGAGGCCCCTTGCAATATCTCTATCAATGCCATACCTTTCCTCCCACGTGGGCTGTTATCTGGTGTGAAAAGTATGTCTGAGAGTGAACCATTGCTCATGTACTCATACACCAGAAGCCTTCTTGATCCATCTAGGCAGTAACCAAGGAGGCGGATTAGATTTCGGTGATGTGTTCTTCCAATGATTTTCATTTTAGTTTGGAACTCTTTTTCCCCTTCTATCAATTCTTTGTTTAGTCTCTTAACAACTACCACTTTCTGGTCTTCTGCCAATGTCACGATCCTAGTTCACCAATTGTGAACATGTCATGACAGCACCTAGTCTTCACGACTAGCTAAGCCTAACACATTGCGGAAGTAACAACAATTACGAAATTTATAATCAAAAGCTAAATAACATGAGTAATGTATACAGTTGCCGCCTGGAACATACACTTTAACGCTTAGAATTTCTGAAACCATCCCAAAGACCCGGAATCCCACGAGCAACACAGGCTAAAAGAGTAGCATAATACGCTCTACACCAGAGTATCTAAAGCAACATAATAGAAGGAAAAAGGGCTATCTGCTACAGCTGGAATGAAATAGAGACTTCGGGTCTACGAACCTAGCAGGTATACCTCGAGTCTCCACTAGTGCTCTCTGTTGCGAGGGTGATATGCCTGAGAAGAAGTACCTGGGTCTGCACATGGAAAACATGCGCAGAAGAGGCATGAGTACACCACATCGGTACTCAGTAAGTGCCAACCCTAACCTCGGTCGGGTAGTGACGAGGAAGGTCGAGACCCTACTGAGGTAAAAACATAATAATCAATATGATAAGGAAAGACAATATGGATATAATTTGCTGCGAGAATCTAGCAAAATAATAAATAAGACAGTAACCGAGAACTAACACAATAAATAAATAGAAGTGCAAGTCACCACCGGATATTTATCATCGGGGATCTCCTAGTATCCCGAGGATCTCCTAGTATCCTCATCATATACTCGAGGGATCTCCTAGTATCCCGAGGATCTCCTAGTATCCTCCATTATACACAAGGGATCTCTTAGTATCCCGAGGATCTCCTGGTATCCTCCCTTTTTATAATCATATCTGTGCTAGGGATCTCTTGGTATCCCGCACTCTCAGTCATAAAACGAAACACATACAAGGGGAGTGATCGAGATACCGTCCCGAAGTCCCAAATCGTAACACCCCAACAAATCAAATAAGGTAAAATGCTAAGTAAGGACAATTAATAGAATTTATAGTCTAGCATGCTTCACGGAGGACAGATAATATAATTTAGGCAATTAAGTAAGTAAGTCAGCTAAACATGCTTATCCTAAGCTAACACAGGTTAAATTGCATTTAGAATAGGCAAATTCGCAAGAAAACACAGTTATATTCTAAGTAAAACGGATTTTCAACAATTAGCAAAAGTACACGCTCGTCACCTCGCGTACCGGGCATTTAAAATAACAAGTGATATATCCTAAGGGGAGAGGTCCCCCACACAAAGTTAGACAAGCCACTTACCTCGAACCGATGTAAAATCAACTAAGGAACGATGCCTTTGCCATGAGTATCCGACTCCAAATGGCCCAAATTTATTCAATCTAATTATGTAACGTAAATAACATCGCAAGCAACCGATTTCATTATTAAAATTAAAGTTGAGGCACGAAAATATGTAAAATGACCAAAATGCCCTCAGGTTAACGGCTCGGAATCAAATAATTTTTACATTTTCAGAACCCTCGTACTCTCACGAGTCTAACCATATAAAAATCTCCCAAATCGGATGTCAAATGCCCACTCAAAATTAAATAATTAAGTCTAAGAAGTTTCACACATTTTTCCCAATTTTAGACCTTGAATTCAAATTTTAATGGGGTAATTAACTATATAATGGTGGAATATAACTAGGAAGGATCAAAGCAATGTTACCCAATGATCTTCTCTTCAAAACCCACTCAAAATCGCCTTCTCCCGAGCTCTCAATTGATTTTCCAATTTTTGAAATAAACCCTCGGATTTTACTATTTCAGACCAGTGAATTCCGCTTTTGCGGCCCAGGGACCGCTTCTGCGGTCCCGTTTTTTGCGAAATCCTAGCCGCTTCTGCGGTTTTCATTAAAGGGACAAGGGTCCGCTTCTGCGGACAACAAACCGCCTCTGCGGTGCCGCTTATGCAGAAAGAGACCGCTTCTGCAGTTTCCTGAGGAATGCAAAAAATCTGCTTATGTGATGAAGAAGCCGCTTCTGCGGTTCCCAAGCCGCAGAAGCGGAAATACCAGAAGATTGAAAAAAAACTAGTTGCTGCACACTTTAGAAATTCAACCCGTCGACCCTCCGAAATCATCCCGAGGCCCCCGAGACCTCAACCAAAAGCACCAATAATGCCTAATACCTTATTCAAACCTGCACCAATCTTTAAAACATATAAAACAACGCCGGAAACCCGATTAAATCACAGATTCAAGCCTAAGAACTTCAAGTTCATCCAAAACACGCTTTCGATCCAAACCTAACCAACACTCGTCCGATTGACCTAAATTTTGCACGCATGTCCCAATTGACATGACGGTGCTACAATAACTTCCGGAATCCCGTTCCGACCCTCGGATAAAAAATTCACTATCGGACTGGAAACCTCCAAATTTTAACTTTTGGCATTTCTAGCCTAAATGAACTACGGGTATCCAAAATACATTTCGAACACGCTCCCAACCCCGAAATCACCTAACGGAGCTAACGGAACCATCGGATTTCCATTCCGAGGTTGTTTTCACACTGTTTCGATTACGGACCACTTTCCAACACTTATGCTCTCATTTAGAGACTAAGTGTCCCAAAACACTCCGAATTATAATACCGAACGTCCCGACAAACCAAAATAGCAAAAATGAACTTAGGGGAAGCAGTTAATAGGGGAACGGGGCATAAATTCCAAATACGACCGCCGGGTCGTCACATCCTCCTACAATTAAACATCCATTCGTCCTCGAACGAGCATAGAGAACATACCTGAAGTAGCAAATAGATGAGGGTATCAGCTGCGCATATCCTGCTCGGTCTCCCAAGTCGCATCCTTGGTCGGCTGATCCCGCCACTGAACCTTTACTAAAGCTATATCCTTTGAACTGAGCTTTCGGACCTGTCAGTCCAATATTGCCACTGGCTCCTCAATATAGGACAAATCCTTGTCCAACTGGACTGAAGTGAACTCCAACACATGAAACAGATCACCGTGATATCTACGAAGCATCGAGATGTGAAAAACCGGATGAACCCCAGCCAAACTGGGAGGTAAGGCAAGCTCATAAGCAACCTCCCTAACTCGCTTCAAAATCTCAAAAGGGCCAATGACCTCGGACTCAACTTCCCTTTCTTCCCAAACCTCATTACGCCTTTTATAGGCGAGACCCAAAGCAGAAACCGCTCACCAACCATAAAGGAAACATCACGAACCTTCCGGTCCGCGTAACTCTTCTGTCTGGGCTGGGCCGTACGAAGTCTGTCCTGAATCACCTTAACATTCTTTACCGCATCTCGTACCAAATCAGTGCCCAATAGCCTGGCCTCACCCGACTCAAACCAACCCACCAGGGATCTGCATCTCCTACCATATAAGGCCTCATACGGCACCATCTGAATGTTGTACTGATAACTGTTGTTGTAAGCAAACTCAGTCAATGGCAAGAACTGATCCCAAGACCCTCTAAACTCAATCACGCATGCACGGTGCATATATTCAAGAATCTGAATGGTGCGCTCGGACTATTCATCCGTCAGAGGGTGAAAAGTTGTACTCATGGTCACCTGGGTACCCAACTCCTGCTGGACGGCTCTCTAGAACCGTGATGTAAACTGAGGACCCCTGTCCGAGATGATAGAAACTGGAATGCCGTGCAGACGGACAATATCTCTGATATAAATCCCCACTAACCGCTCCGCTGAGTAAGTAGTACACACTGGAATGAAATGAGCGGACTTGGTAAGCCGATCCACAACAACCCAAATAGAATCAAATTTCTTCGCTGTCAGAGGGAGACCAACTACAAAGTCCATAGTGATATTCTCCCATTTCCACTCCGGAATATCCATCTGCTGGAGTAACCCTCCCGGTCTCTGGTGCTCAGCCTTCACCTGCTGACAGTTGAGGCATCTAGCTACAAACTCCGCTATGTCCTTCTTCATCCGCCTCCACCAGTAATGCTACCTCAGATCCTGATACATCTTCGCGGCACCCGGATGGATGGAGTACCGCGAGCTATAGGCCTCTATCAATATCAACTCCCGAATATCATCAACATCGGGTACACAGATCCGACCCTACATCCTCAATACCATGTCATCTCCAATAGTCACATCCCTAGCATCGCCATGCTGAACTGTGTCTCTGAGGACAAGCAAATGAGGGTCATCATACTGCCGCTCCCTGATACGATTGAACAATGAAGACCGAGAAACCACGCAATCTAGAACCCGACTGGGCTCCGAAAGGTCCAATCTTACGAACTGACTGGATAAGGCCTGAACATCCATCGCCATGGGTCTCTCTAAAGCTGGTAAATATGCCTAACTCCCTAAACTCTCCGCCCGGTGACTCAAGGCATCGGCTACCACATTGGCCTTGCCCGGGTGATAAAGAATAGTAATATCATAATCCTTCAGTAGCTCCAACCATCTCCTCTGGCGCAAGTTTAGATCTTTCTGCTTGAACAAGTGTTGTAAACTCCGATGATCCATGTAAATCTCACAGGGTACGCCGTACAAATAATGACGCCAGATCTTCAAGGCATGAACAATAGCAGCTAACTCAAGGTCATGGACAGGGTAGTTCTTTTCATGTATCTTCAGTTGTCTGGACGCGTAGCCAATCACCCTATTGTCCTGCATCAACACCGCTCCAAGTCCGACTCGTGAGGCATCACAATAAACTGTATAGGACCTCGAACCAATAGGCAATATCAGAATAGGGGCTGAAGTCAAGGCTGTCTTGAGCTTCTGAAAGCTCACCTCACACTCATCTGTCCACTAAAAGGGAGCACCCTTCTGGGTCAATCTAGTCATAGGGGCCGCAATCGAGGAGAACCCCTCCACAAAACAACGGTAATAACCTGCCAGGCCAAGGAAACTACGGATCTCTATAGCTGAGGAGGGCCTGGGCCAACTCTGCACGACCTCCACCTTCTTCGGATCCACCCGAATGCCCTCACTCGATACTACATGGCCTAGGAATGCCACAGAACTCAACCAAAACTCACATTTTGAGAACTTTGCATATAATTTCTTCTCTCTCAGGGTCTGAAGCACTGTCCTCAGGTGTTGCTCATGATCTTCCCGACTCCGGGAGTATACAAGAATATCATCTATGAAAACAATGACGAACGAGTCGAGATATGGCCTGAATACACTGTGCATCAAATGCATAAAAGCTGTTGGGGCGTTGGTCAGACCAAATGACATAACAAGGAACTCGTAATGACCATACCGAGTCCTGAAAGCAATCTTCAGGATATCTGGCTCCCGAATCTTCAATTGGTGATAACCTGAGCGCAAATCAATCTTAGAAAACACCTGTGCGCCCTGAAGATGGTCAAATAGATCATCGATACAAGGTAAAGGATATCGGTTCTTCACTGTAACCTTGTTAAACTGACGATAATCGATACACATGCGCATAGAACCATCCTTTTTCTTCATAAACAAGACAGGAGCACCCCCACGGTGAAATACTGGGTCGAATAAAACCCTTATCAAGCAATTCCTGTAACTGATCCTTCAACTCCTTCAACTCAGGAGGAGCCATACGGTAAGGAGGAATGGATATGGGCTAAGTGCCCGACAACAAATCAATACCAAAATCAATGTCCCGATCGGGCGGCATGCCCGAAAGATCAGCTGGAAACACATCGGGATAATCCCGTACCACTGGGACAGAATCAACAGAAGGGGTATCAGCATTGATATCTCTTACATAAGCTAAATACGTGGCGCACACCTTCTCATCCATAAGCTGAGCTTTAAGAAAAGATATAACTCGACTGGAGTGTGATCAAAAGTACCACCCCACTCAATACGCGGAACACTTGGCATAGCCAACATCATGGTCTTAGCGTGACAATCAAGAATAGCATACTGGGGCGACAACCAGTCCATGCCCAAGATAATATCGAAATCAACCATATCAAGTAATAAAAGATTTGCCTTGGTCTCAAAACCACGAATAATAACCAAACACGACCGATAAACACGGTCCACAACAAGAGAATCTCCTAAGGGAGTAGAAACATAAATAGGAGAGCTTAATGACTTTCGGGCTATACCCAAATGTGGAGCAAAATAAGATGACACGTAAGAATAGGTAGAGCCTGGATCGAATAAAATCGATGCCTCTCTGTGACTAACCAATATAATACTTGTGATAACAGAATCGGAGGCAACAGCCTTGGCACGAGCAGGAAGAGCATAATATCTGGCTCGGACCCTCCCTCGAGGGCGGTCTCTATCTCCTCGATCTCGGCCCCTGGCTGGCTGGGCAGGTGGGGTGGCAGCTGGAGATGGAACAATAGCCTGAGAATCCTACTGGGCACGCTGCGGCTAAGAATGCTGTGGAGGTGCACTCCTCTCAAGCCTAGGGCAATCCCTCACTACATGGTGGGTGTCCCCGCACTCAAAACAAGCTCTGGGAAGGCGCGGTGGCTTTGACTGACTGGGCCTACCCCTGCTGGATTGACCTCTAAAAGCACCCCGTGTAGGAGGCGCATTAGAAACCGAAGGTGCATAGTAAGGCTCCTGAGATCTGGGAGGAGCTGGAGTACTGCTGGATGAAGGAAGAGCCGAAAGAACTGGGCGACCCATATAGCCCCTACCATGACGTCCTGCTGTTGGGTACAGGTACCAGAGTAGTGACCCGACTCTCGAGATCTCTTGGCCTCTCTCTCCTCTCGCTCTCTAGCATGAAAACCCTCTATCCTCCTAGCTATGCTCACTACCTGCTGATAAGGTATATCCACCTCCAACTCTCGAGCCATGCTAGATCTGATGGGCGGGATAAGACCCTCAATAAACCGGTGAACCCTCTCGCGGATAGTAGCAACCAAGGCTGGTGCATGTCTGGCCAACCTAGTATAACGGATGGCATACTCATAAATGGTCATAGTGCCCTGGCGCAAATGCTCAAACTCCACGCGCCATGCATCCCTAAGGCTCTGGGGAACAAACTCCCTCTGAAACATATCAGAAAATTGAGTCCAAGTCAGAGAGGCAGCCTCATCCAGACTGTCTAACTCAAAGGTGCGCCACCAATCATAGGCGGCTCCCCGAAGCTGGAAAGCTGCGAAAGAAACCCCGCTCGAGGCAATAATACCCATAGTGCGAAAGATGCGGTGACAATCCTCCAGAAACCCCAAAGCATCATCTGTAGCTAATCCGCTGAAAATCGGAGGGTCATACTTCTTGAACCTCTCCAGTCTCCGCTGCTCATCCTCAGAAGCAGGTGGCTCATCCTCGGGCTGAACCGATACTGCAGGCTGGACAGGGATGATATATGGAACCTGTTCCATATGCACTCTCTACTCAGGAGTGCGATCTGCGGGAGTCTGGGCTCCTCCCCCGGCCTGGGATGTGGCTGCAGGAAGGGGAAGCAACCCTGCCTGTGACATCATAGTATACATTCTCATAAACTGTGCCAATGCCTCATGAACAGCTGGAGTAGTGGTGGCTGTGGGAGTGTCAGGTGCCTGAGCCCCGACTGGATCTGCTGGCGGTACCTCAGCGGCAGCTCGCGTAGGTGCTCTGGCTGCACCACGTGAGCGTCCATGACCTCTACCCTGGCCCCTGCCTCTAGCGGCTGCAGGAGGGGGTGCGGGTGCCTGATCGTCCTAGGTCGTACGTGTCATCACCATCTGTGAGGGAATAGATGACAGAAGTTTAGAGTCGATGTCAAAAATATAGCACGACAAGGAATTCTATAAAGTGAAGATTTTTCCTAAACAGTTACATAGCCTCCCGTAAATAGACGTCTCCGTACCGATCAACGAGACTCTAATAAAGCGGCCTGTGTTCCGTAACTCCTATGAACCTAGAGCTCTGATACCAACTTCCCACGACCCTAGTTCACCAATTGTGAACATGTCATGACGGCACCTAGTCTTCACTACTAGGTAAGCCTAACACATTGCAAAAGTAACAACAATTATGAAATTTATAATCAAAAGCTAAATAACATGAGTAATGTATAGAGTTGCCGCCTGACACATACACTTTAACACTTAGAATTTTTGAAACCATCCCAAAGACCCGGAATCCCACGGGCAACACAGGCTAAAAGAGTAGCATAATACGCTTCACACCAGAGTATCTAAAGCAACATAATAGAAGGAAAAAGGGCTATCTGCTACAGCCGGAATGAAATAGAGACTTCGGGTCTGCGGACGTAGCAGGTATACCTCAAGTCTCCACTAGTGCTCTCCATTGCGAGGGTGATACGCCTGAGAAGAAGTACCTGGGTCTGCACATGGAAAACATGCATAGAAGAGGCGTGAGTACACCACAGCGGTACTCAGTAAGTTTCAAGTCTAACCTCGGTCGGGTAGTGACGAGGAAGGTCGAGGCCCTACTGAGGTAAAAACATAATAATCAATATGATAAGGAAAGACAATATGGATATAATCTGCTGCGAGAATCTAAAAAAATAATAAATAAGACAGTAACCGAGAACTAACATAGTAAATAAATAGAAGTGCAAGTCACCACCAAATATTTATCATCGGGGATCTCCTGGTATCCCGAGGATCTCCTGGTATCCTCATCATATACTCGAGGGATCTCCTAGTATCCCGAGGATCTCCTAGTATCCTCCATTATACACAAGAGATCTCTTAGTATCCTGAGGATCTCCTGGTATCCTCCCTTTTTATAATCATATTTGTGCCAGGGATCTCTTAGTATCCCGCACTCTCAATCATAGAATGAAACACATACAAGGGGAGTTATCGGGATACCGTCCCGAAGTCCCAAATCGCAACACCACAACAAATCAAATAAGGTAAAATGCTAAGGAAAATTAATAGAATTTCTAGTCTAGCATGCTTCACGGAGGACAGATAATACAATTTAGGCAATTAAGAAAGTAAGTCAGCTAAACATGTTTATCCTAAGCTAACACGGGTTAAATTGCATTTAGAATAGGAAAATTCGCAAGAAAACACAGTTAAATATTCTAAGTAAAACGGATTTTCAACAACTAGCACAAGTACATGCTCGTCACCTCGCGTCCGGGCATTTAAAATAACAAGTGATATATCCTAAGGGGAGAGGTCCCCCACACAAAGTTAGACAAGCCACTTACCTCGAACCGGTGCAAAATCAACTAAGGAACGATGCCTTTGCCACGAGTATCCGATTCCGAATGGCCCAAATCTATTCAATCCAATTACGTAACGTAAATAACATCGCAAGCAACTGATTTCATTATTAAAATTAAAGCTAAGGCGCGAAAATAGGTAAAATAACCAAAATGCCCCTCTGGCTAACGGCTCGGAATTGAATAATTTTTACATTTTCAGAACCCTCGTACTTTCACGAGTCTAGCCATATAAAAATCTCCCAAATCGGAGGTTAAATGCCCACTCAAAATCAAACAATTAAGTCTAAGAAGTTTCACCCATTTTTCCCAATTTTAGACCTTGAATTCGAATTTTAATGGGGTTAGTTATATAATGGTGGAATATAACTAGGAAGGATCAAAGCAACGTTACCCAATGATCTTCTCTTCAAAACACACTCAAAATTGCCTTCTCCCGAGATCTCAATTAAATTTCCAACTTTTGAAATAAACCCTCGGATTTTACTATTTCAGACTAGGTAATTCCGCTTTTGCGGTCTCGTTTTTCCGAAATCCTAGCCGCTTCTGCGGTTTTCATTAAAGGGACCAAGGTCCGCTTCTGCGGTGTCGCTTATGCGGAAAGAGACCACTTCTGCAGTTTCTTGAGGAATGCACAAAATTCGCTTCTGTGATGAAGAAGTCGCTTCTGCAGTGCCGCTTCTGCGGTTCCTAAGCCGCAGAAGCGGAAATACCAGAAGAGTGAAAAAAAACCAGCTGCTGCACACTTTAGAAATCCAACCCGTCGACCCTCCGAAATCATTCTGAGGCTCCCAAGACCTCAACCAAAAGCACCAATAACGCCTAATACCTTATTCAAACCTACACCAATCTTTAACACATATAAAACAATGCCGGAAACCCGATTAAATCACAGATTCAAGCCTAAGAACTTCAAGTTCATCCAAAACACACTTTCGATCTAAAACCTAACCAACTCTCGTCCGATTGATTTAAAATTTTGCACGCACGTCCCAATTGACATGACCGTGCTACAGTAACTTCCAGAATCCCGTTCCGACCGTCGGATCAAAAATTTACTATCGGACCGGAAACCTCCAAATTCTAACTTTCGGTATTTCTAGCCTAAATGAGCTACAGGCATCCAAAATACATTTCGAACATGCTCCCAACCCCGAAATCACCTAACGGAGCTAACGGAATCATCAGATTTCTATTCCGAGATCGTCTTCATACTATTCTGATTACGGACCACTTTCCAACACTTAAGCTCTCATTTAAGGACTAAGTGTCCCAAAACACTCCGAATTCTAATATTGAACGTCCCGGCAAACAAAACTAGCAGAAATGAACTTAGGGGATAAATTCCAAAGACGACCGGTCGGATCGTCACATCCAACATCCCTTTAAATACTATCCCATATGCTCCTCTTCCTAACTCTTCTGTGAAACCACTAGTTGCTTGCTCTAGTTCTGCGTATGAAAATGCTCGTGGACCAACATCTTGTGAATGAGGAATCCGGAGATGCCCAACACCAAGAAAGCAAAAGCAGCCAATGAAATGCCAGCAATTAGAATGTCCATCCTTAGCTTTTCTCCTTTTGTTTCTTCAATCTGATTAAACAACGCTTCTTCTGCAAACACGTTAATTCCTACCTTGACCAAGACCGATGCTAGAATAGAATCACTCATGTCTCTTCTTCCATATCTCAGTGGCAGCCTCTGCTTTCTACACTCTCTATCTTTGAATAGAGCAGCCTCACAATTACAATCATGTAAACAGGCTTGTACACAATCTTCTTTTGTTGTTGTGACCAAAGTAGCATAAGAGGTATCTTCCCATCTTGTGTTCTCAATTGATCTCATGGCATAGTATTTATAAGTCTTCTCCTTTAACCGATAGGTTTCTGCAGTGAAATTTCTTTCACAGCTTGTGCTCCAATTGCCTGGCTTTACAAAATCAAATCCTAGAAGACACGCACAGTTAACTTCATCATCTATATTGATACTGTTAAGCCCACAAACGCCTTTTGGATCACATCTATTATCTATTGATGACCATATTGCAGAGTTGTTCTGTTGGCTCAGAGAATGTGAATAAACTCGAAGAATACCGTCAACATCAATTTTCATCAAATAGATGGTCCTTTCTCTAGGATGGCCTCCCTTGGTTAGATTTCTGAGACTGATAGTGGAATTTACTAAGTAGAGGAGTCTATCATCGCCAAGATTCAGCGTAACATTATTCCCTACTCCACTGGTGCGTGTTGAGAAGTAAGCATATGGGCCCGTGTCTGGTGTCTGGACTGGGTACTGAACGAGGTTCCCATCGCTTTGCATTTTGAGACGGAAAATCCCAAGTGAGTCATCTTCTTCTGAGGTGCTTGAGAACAGCTCTTGTCCAGCAGAGAGATGCTGACCAGGTAAAATGGTGTTTGTTGGGTTGTCAAAACTCTGCCATATGATATTGTGATTAGAATTGTAGAGCACAAAGTTGCCAGTGTCCAGCATGGAAGCTGAAGCAATGGATTGAGAGAGATTTATGACAGTGATTTCTTGGCCTTGTCCTACTTGCACAATGAGCCTCCCATCAGTAGTTAAGAGAAGGACAGCGCTGCTTGGGACAGCAGGACTACTTCTGTTTGCTCTCCACACCGCTGTCTTCTTAGACATGCCGATGATGGAGATTCCAACAGCATAGCCATTGGTTTGCTCATAAAACCCAAAGGCAAAGCGCCTTGAGGGTGAAAACCATGATGAATTGGCAGTAGGTGTTAGAGAAGAACTAGGAGTTATATTGAAGTTTCTTTATTGTGCTAGTGCTACCAAATGAAATGCAGATAGAAATAATAACCATAGCAAAACAACCATAGATTTTAGCTTTTCTTGTCTTTCTTTTCCTTTGATTTATCACAAAATTGCATCGCTATTATATTCAGTTTATAGTTGGAAGAATCCAAAGACTTAAGCTATTCTAGGTCAAGTCAATGTTTGCCAATTTAGAAAGTGTTCACTAACTAGTTAAAAGAAAAGTAATATAGGAGACTTTGAAATTATTGAGTCCTGTTAATGTGTTGAATCAGTGAATGTTAGGTGAAATTTTTTACAAGTCTTTAGTCAAGCAATAATGCTTTTAAATTATTGTATTGGTAGGGCCTGGTTGTACCTTGTGGTTCTACAGGATTGGCAAGCTAAAATCATTTTGTTAGTGACATATTTGATGGCCAGAACCCCTGTTCATGATAAGATCAATTAAAATTACTTAAGATAATTTTAAACCTCATTTACTATTCATTGTTTGATAAACCTCAACGAAACTGATATGAGAGTACAATTTCTGTATAGTAACAGTGTCAGGTCATCTACAAAGAATTTGTTATTTCAGTTGTTAATATTGACTCCTTTGTTTCTAAATCTGTCTACCATTTTTGAATGGTTAAGGTAAAATGTGAACCTACAGATTGGAAAGTTGCATTTTCCCAAGATTTTTGAGTATTGCATCATATTTTTCTGAATGGGTAAGTTAAGTTCTTTTTCCCAAAAAAGGAAGAAAATTCAAGTCTAAGGAAAAAAACCAAAATTTTAGTTTTGAGATGGACAGAGTAACTCCATTGTTGAAACTCATAAGCATTCTTCTACGTATGTAACTTTGGTCTTTTTAGCGGTTTTTATTTTCAAATTAAGTTATCTAGTCTATTTGTGGTAAAGACTTCTAAAGTCTTAACTAGCGTTTGGCTATATATTTCAAATTTATTTTGAAAAATCTGATTTGGGTAAAGTTTGATTTGAAGATGAAAATGTGTTTGGACATACGTTTTCAAAATATATTTTTCAACTTTATTTTGGAAAAATATGTATATAATTCCCAAGTTTTGGGATTTTGGCCCAAAATCAGTAATTGGGGTGGTTTTGGAATTTGAAATTTCAGATTTGGGATTTTGTCAAAATATGGGCAAAATTTATGGCTAAACATGAATTTTGAAAATAAATTCCAAAGTTATTTTGGCAAAACTCATGGTCAAATGGCGCCTTATAAATGTGAAATCTTTATTCAAAATGAAGACCTGAGCTACTTTAGACCAAGTCAAGGTATGTCAATTAAGTCTACCAATGTTGTCCTCATTGAGACCTGTCAATTTAGTTCTAACTCGGACCACCAAGAATATAAGGTGCAATTTTTGAAAGGTGCATTGAATGTAACATCCAGCTTTTGCACAAGTCTTTACTACAACAAAAAAGATTTAGTGTAATTTTATAAGTGGAGTTTTGGGGATGATAGTGTTATCGCAGACTTTACCCCTGCTTCATAAAGATAGATAGGCTATTTGGGATATATTTCGTCTCAAGAAATAATGAGAATAAAACAACAAACAATAGTAACAACAGATTAATCGGGTAATGGAAGCGAATGACACAACATGTAATAATAAATAATCAAGAATAAGAAAATACAAAAAAAGTACTAGTACTACTGGTAGTCTTAGTAGAAACTTACGGTTATCTGCCAACCTTCAACCTTATTTTGGTACCCGCGGGGATTATTCGGGTAGCAAGTGAGATGACCGGACACCATTTTTATTAAGAAAACTAGAAGGATGGTGCTTTTGAAATCGAATTAGGTATAGGAAAAAATGAGATACGGATACTTTAGCAAAAGGAGTTGAGCAGTGTGGTTCTTCGTACGCTTTGTAAAATGAAGACTGGTCACTGCTGTTTGAAGTTGTTTTAGTTGTTTGACTGGATATCATATTTTTGTTTGAATTCCTGAGTTGACAAGGTACAATTATTTCAGTGGCAAGACAGGATTGATTATGAAGCTTTGCAAAAACAAAAGGTAATCATGCTTTCTAAAGTAGCATTTGCATCTATACCTCTTTTTTGTGCCACATTTTAACTTGTGCTCGCTTTGCAAAACAAATTACAATCGTACCCTCTTTTTCACATAACTTCAGCACACGGGACTGAATTAGCAAAGGCAATCATGCAAAACTTTAGCATTTTAGTAGCCGGGCCTGAAGTTCAGCTCTAGAGCTGAAGTTTTTATTTTATAGCTGGCAACTTCAGCTCTACTGCTGAAGTTTTTTTTTTTGTAACCGAAAAACTTCATCGCTAAAGTTTTTGTCTTTGTTATCGGAAAACTTCAGCTCTAGAGCTGAAATTTGCCAGTTATAAAATAAAAACTTCAGCTCTAGATTATATTTTAAAAATATATGTTTAAAGTACTGAATACCTTCCCAGAATGTCATAATGAATCCATAATAAGAGGATAACATTAACAATAGTGGAAAAAGCCAGAAGCAACGGAGAAAAATGAATCTCAAACGTAAAAATTAAGCATTACATTACATTACATTAGGATGCATAAAATTAACAAGAAGTAATTGAATCGAATCTAATTGAATTTTTCAAAATCTATTATTCAGAATTTCGAATAAACTTAAATTTAACCCCATAAATGCTTTAAAATGACAGATTCAACAACATTACTTTCACAACTATCAATTTTTCATATTTAAAACCCCTAAATTCCAGTGTTACAAGATTATTACTTTGTGGAAGCCGAAAAATAGTTGTAAAGGCGAAGACAATAAAATTGAATAATAATAACAAATGCACCCATTTATGCTTCAAAAATAGCCCTACTTCAGCAAAAACACAAAGGCGAAAAAAAATATTCGAAACAGAAAGAAGGATTAAATAACTAGTTGAAGACATAGAGAAAGAGTAAGAGATGTGCGGGGTGCGAGTGAGTGCTCAGAACTTATCTGTAATAGTGGATTACTGGATTTTGAATAAGAGGAAAACGAGCTGTCAATGGGCCGCCGCTCACTTCTAAATTGAGCCCATACACCACAGGGACAGGGAAAATTGGGTGGGATATCCATTTTTGAGCCGGCTATGAGTCCTGGGAGTTTTACACAAATAGCCAATAGCATTTACTACATGGGCCAAGCTTTATAAAGCCAACCAAATGTCTTTATGCCACCGTTGTGGGACTCCACTCCCACATATACAAACTATTCCAACAATCTCCCACTAGTTTATAATATGTCTCATAATATCATGCATATCGAAAATACGGAATCAAGCCATTTCAGTTTTTAGTTTGAAGTCTTTGAGGAAAAAACAACTATATATTTCTCCTTAAAGACGGACAAAATAAGAATACACCTTTAAGAATATAATGACACACCACCACAGCTAAATCCACTTTCAAGCTTCCTTATATGCATTTTAGTAACTTATGACGTGGTGGTAGTTGGTAGTGGTGGTGTCTGGTGATAGAGGTAGTTGGTGGTAGTAGCGGTTGACATGGTGGCTACCGGAGAAGGTTGTCACTAGTGGTGGTTGACGGTCATGGATATGTGGTGGAGGTTGGTGATTGTGGCGGTTCTACGGTGGTAGTTTGATAGAGTAGTGAAAAATGCCAGTGGGATCTTTAATTGAACTAGCCTTTAATGATCATGCGGTGGTAATGAATAGAGTAGTGATAAAATATCATCTTCACAGGAATCTTTAATCGAAAGTCAATGAATCATACCAATTAAGAAAAAAGAAGTGGTTGTAAAAGGAAAAAAAATAAAATGCACTTAATTAGCAGAGATTTCGATGATTGAAACTTTAATTAAATAGAAACAAAACAAGCTACACAGAGCCATCATAAAAATCAGATTTATTCTTTGGATAAAATAAGTTTTCTCAAGCTAAAAAGTTATAGCCTGCTGAGGAGTTCGCCCCTTTATTAAAAAACGAAATATCAATCTATTTTATTGCAGTTATTGCATATGATGCAACAGCGACCACCATTTCAATAATACATTTATTATAAATCATAAATACATACTGAAACAATAACACACAAAAGGATCACCACAAAGATGTCATATACACCTTTGGAGCAGGATGTCGGGTAGTACCGATGAGGTACTGATGAACGTCTAACACATGAGGTTACAACCTTAGAAGTCAGCAGTAGTGAACTGCTTGATGATGCAGATCCATAGGACTTGGAGAGGCTTAAGGAGCACCCATTTAGGATCATATTCAAGCCCTTAGAGATGTTATACATAAAAGAAAATCCGACAGTACCAAAGGTAATGGGGGTTAAAGACTAAGCAGACGTAAAATCCACAAACTCTGCGGAGAAGTATCAGAACCAAAAATAGCCTATACAAAGCAAATGCATACACAACTGATTGAATATCATATGCAGATGCTGGAAGTATTCCACCATCAATAATTAGTAAATAATATGGCGAATTCCCAATATAATAGAAGTTTATCTTTATGCATCGAAAGAAATACTTTCCTATCTCTATAACCCTACAGTACAACTATATGAATTTATGACCAACACAAACCATTAGCAATGTGCCTCGTGGTTTCAAATACTATAAACTACAGATATTTTGTACCCATTCAAATTGATTTTACATTCAAATAGCACATACTCTACTTAGTAACCAAAAAGAAAGGGGGGGAAACAACAACAACTATAATAATAAACCCAGTATAATCCTACAAGTGGGTGAAGTGGCGTTTACGCAGACCTTACCCCTACCTTGAGGGTAGAGAGGTTGTTTCCGATATATCCCCAGCTCAAGGAAAAATAAAAAGAAAGCACTAGCAACAAACAGTAACAACATCAATATAATAAGAAAACAAAGCAAAAGATGTAGTAATAGAGATCTAACAATAATAGAATACAAGACAAACTACTAATACTACTGGTATGGAGAAGAAACACTCTCGATTATCTACTAACCTTCTACCCTAATTCTCGACCTATACACCTTCCTATCAATTTGTACCCATTCAAATAGCACATACTCTACATAGTGACCAAAAAGAAAGGGGGGAAACAACATCAACAACAATAAACCCAGTACTATCCTACAAGTGGGGGGAGGGTAGCGTGTATGCAGGCCTTACCCCTACATTGAGGGTAGAGATGTTGTTTCCGATAGAGCACCAGCTCAAGGAAAGATAAAAAGAAAGCACTACCAACAAACAGTAACAACATCAATATAATAAGAAAATAAAGAAAAAGATGTAGTAATAAAGTTCCAACAATAATAGAATACAATACTAACTACTAATACTACTGGTACAACTACAACAACAACCCAGTATAGTCCCACAAGCGGTTAACTACTAATACTATTGGTATGGGGAAGAAACACTTTCGATTACCTACTAACCTTCTAGCCTAATTCTCGACGTATACACCTTCCTATCAATATATACCCATTCAAATTGTACATTCAAATAGCCCCTACTCTACTTAGTAACCAAAAAGAAAGGGGAAAAAAGGTGAAGTTGTCCAAGGCCTTCAAGCCAGAAAAATAAAGAGAAAGACGTAGTAATAAAGTTCCAACAATAATAGAATACAAGCCTAACTACTAATACTACTGGTACAACAACAACAACAACCCAGTATGGTCCCACAAGTGGTTAACTACTAATACTACTGGTATGGGGAAGAAACACTTTCGATTACCTACTAACCTTCTAGCCTAATTCTCGACGTATACACCTTCCTATCAATATGTGCCCATTCAAATTGTACATTCAAATAGCCCCTTCTCTACTTAGTAACCAAAAAGAAAGGGGAAAAAAAGGTGAAGTTGTCCAAGGCCTTCAAGCCAGAAAAACTTCAATAACAAAATAAGGCCGGAAACACTCAATTTATTCTGTCAGGTGAGTGTATTTCAAATGTTGAACTTGAAATAACTGAATGGTTTGGATATTACATTACATTAGGATGCTTAAAATTAACAAGAAGTAATTGAATCGAAACTAATTGAATTTTTCAAAATCTATTATTCAAAATTTAGAATAAACTTAAATTTAACCCCATAAATGCTTCAAAATAACATATTCAACAACATTACTTTCACAACTATCAAATTTTCATATTTAAAACCCCTAAATTTCAGTGTTACAATATTATTACTTTGTGGAAGCCCACAAATAGTTGTAAAGGCGAAGATAATAAAATTGAATAATAATAACAAATGCACCCATTTATGCTTCAAAAATAGCCATACTTCAGCAAAAACACAAAGGCGAAAAAAAAGCATTCGAAACAGAAAGAAGGATTAAATACCTAGTTGAAGGCATAGAGAAAGAGTAAGAGATGCGCGGGGTGCAAGTGAGTGCTCCAAATTTATATGTAATGGTGGATTATTGGATTTTGAATAAGAGGAAAACAAGCTGTCAATGGGCCGCCGCTCAATTCTAAATTGAGCCCACACACCATAGGGACGGGAAAAATTGGGTGGGATAGCCACTTTTGAGCCGGCTATGAGTCCTGGGAGTTTTACACAAATAGACAATAGCATTTACTATTTACTTTTTATATCCGATATTACATATATGATACAATAGATATACACAAGTTAAATATATATTACAGATAAATTTTACATATATTATATATCTGCCAGTTATTCTTAGTTAAGCAGTTGGATGGGCAGCTATTTAGGTAAATATTTTCATGAGTTTTTAGCCATCATTTGAAATGTACTTGAAAAATTTACTATTTAACACGACAAAAGTACCCTTTACTAAAAAAAGGCAAAAACTCCAGTATAGGGTGTTGGAGTTCGAACATTTTATAAATAAAATTTCAAGACGTCGTACTGGAACTTCAACACCATATGCTGAAGTTGGTAGCTTTTAAAGGTAAAACTACAGCACATTATAGTAGCGTTCTGCTATTTACGAATAGTTGCGTGGTTGCAGCTGCTTTTGTTTCAAATCTATTGGATTGTGTTCTGTAAAGTTCTACATTCTCAAGAATTTTTTGCATCTTCGAAAATGTGGCCCCATGTACTTGAAACAAGAATTCGTGAATCTTCAACACTTAGTCCACGGATGAACATAGATGATGATTGTCGTCAGCAATTTGTTTTTTCTTTTCGAATGTAAATGTTGTATTAGTGGAAAAAAGGCACGACACGTAGATTATCATAAAGGTGACAAAGGCATGGTGCGTGGACCATCAATATAGTAACAAGTGATATTCTTAATTAGACCAGTTAAAGAATGCAAGAAGGCATGGGAGGACACTGAGTAAAGAATCGGACCTGACAGCTGTAAAAAAGAGAAACATGAGCGGAATGGACAAAGACCATTAAGAAGGGAAGATGCACGAACTTGTCATAAATAAGGAACGGAAATCGGTATGTAATTACGGTTACGGGAAATCTTCCGCTATAAATACTTCTGTTACAATTATATATAATAACGGGTAATCATGGCAATTAATGTCATTAACGAGCCCGAATTAAGTAAGAAAACTGTTATAATTGTATACTCCTATGTAAGGACTTAGACCACATTTGTAATGATCTCTAACTTTTTATTGAAATTTATGCAATTATTTTTTACTTTATTCACGAGGTTCTAACCTCAACTTTGGGTGTGATTATCAATCTATTTCGTATTTTCTTTCTTCGTCAATTATTTACATCCTTTGCGTTATTCTTCAAATTATTGGGAAAGTGAAGTAAATCTTGGTTATCAGTAACCCGATTTCTTCTTGATATTAACTTTGACCGAGAAATCTATTTTGGGTTAAACAAATTGGTTATGTTGCTGGAAGTATGATAACAACCAGCTGAACCAACAAGGTGAAACTCTACTACATCACTGTCACGACCCCAACCCGGTCGTGGTGGTACCCAGCACACTACTAGGCAAGTCCGACCATATATAACAATAACCCCATTTAGTAAACATATGAAGATAAATGTCATTTAAGTCAAAGCCCTAAAATACCGATAACAGTGCGGAAAATCTAACAAAATACAGTTTACAATTCCACCTAAGGACCCGGTGTCACGATCACGAGCCTCTAATATAATGTTTTCATCCTAATACAAATTCGTCTAAAAGCTGAAAGTGCAAAATATAAAGATAGGGATAGAAGGGAGAATCAACGGCTGCGAACTACATGCAGCTACCTCAAATACTCCTGGAATCAGAACTCTGGAAAGCTGGTCAAAACTCACTCAGCCTGTGAATGCCCTGGATTTGCACACAAGGTGCAGGGAGTAAAGTGAGTAATCCGATCCAGTAAACAATAAACATAACTACAGTCTGAAAGTAAGAAAACGCAGTAAATGCACGAAGTAATCTATACCTAGCAGTTCAGGTTAATATCAGTGAAAACAGTAACCAACAAGTAATACAGTCAAGGAATAATGCATGAAAAGATGCAACATAAATAACGGTACACTCTAGTACCCACTGCGACATGCAGCCCGCTCCACTTATTTAACGTCGGCAGCGCTCACTGGGGGTGTATACAAAATCTGGAGGGGCTCCTACAGCCCAAGCACAATATCAGCCATGTTGTGGCATCAAACAGGCTCTCGGACTCAATATCAATATATCATCGCTGCGGCATGCAGCCCAACCATATAAAGAGAAATATCCTCACTATCAGGTCCTCGACCCATCTTAGTCAAATAAGTCCACAGCCAATCGGGCATGACATACTATAGGGATCTCAGCCCTCTTATCCTTTTCCATTTAATATTCATGTATAAAACACAGTTATTATATTATTTTTAACACTTGAAAATATGACTGAGAGTATATGTTATGCACACAAGTGAGAAAAACACATAAGGATCCCCTAAAGATTCTACAGGTCGGCACAAGGCCCTAAACATGGCAATAAGCCCAATTCATGATAATAAAGTATGCGCCTCAATTGCCAGTATAGTAGAAATTAACACTCAGGATAGACCAAGTCTCAATCACCAACAGTAAACGACCCCGCACTCTTCGTGGAATGCGTGTCACGCCTCAATATAGTGTTACAATGTGAAAGTCCGGGGTTTCAAACCCACAGAGCAGCATTTACATCCATTACTCACCTCTAGCAGGCCAAAGTCTAGCTCACAATGCCCTTTCCTCTCGAATCGACCTCCTCGCACGTCGAATTTGGCCAAAACCACAACGAATACATTATAATAGGCTAAGGGAATATAACCCAATCGAAAAGACTCGAAAAATATTGAAAATCACAAAGTTGGCAAAACCCGAGCCTTGGGCCCACTTCTCAAAATCCAAAAAAATTTACATCAATACGATCCTTATCTCTCTACGAGTCTATGCATATCAAGTTCACAAGAATCGGAGTCCATTTGACCCCTCAAATCACAAGTTTATACTTTCTTAAGTTTCAAGCCCTAACCTCCATTTTTAACCTTTAATTCCTTGGGTTTTCATTGTTAATCCATGTTTATAAACCATAATATCGTAATCTAGGTCCAAGAATCCATACCTGATGATAGCCTTCGAAACCCTCTTCAAAAATCGCCCAACATCTCCTTAGTTCGAAGTCCAAAATATTTCTTCCTTTTTCAAAATCGTGAAAACACTGTTCACTTAAACCCTAGTGAGATTTCACTTCTGCGGTTGAAATACCGCACCTGCGGCTCCCGCTTCTATGCTCAATCCACCACTTATGCGATTAATCCCAAAATACCCAGGACCGCTTCTACGGTCCAAAATCGCACCTGCGATGATCGCTTTTGCAGAAACCCATCCGCTTCTACGGAAATGCCAAGCCCCCTCTCAAACCGCTTCTGCGAGCTACCCCACCGCATCTGCAAACCGCTTCTGTGGTCCTTTTTTGGCAGATGCGGAAATACCAGAACCAAAAAAAGTTCAGCAATCACATAAGACCAATTTTCACCTCGTTGGCCATCCGAAAATCGCCCAACATCTCCTTAGTTCTAAGTCCAAAATATTTCTTCTCTTTCAAAATCGTGAAAACACTATTCACTTAAACCCCAGTCAGATTTCACTTCTGCGGTTGTAATACCGCACCTGCGGCTCCCGCTTCTACGCTCAATCCACTACTTATGCGGTTAATCCCAAAATACACAGGACCACTTCTGCGGTCCAAAATCGCACCTGCGATGATCGCTTTTGCGGAAACCCATCCGCTTCTGCGGAAATGCCAAGCCCGCTCTTAAACTGCTTCTGCGAGCTACCCCCACCGCATCGGCGAAACTGCTTCTGCGGTCCCTTTTTGGCAGATGCGGAAATACTAGAACCAAAAAAGTTCAGCAATCACATAAGACCAATTTTCACCCCGTTGGCCATCTGAAAAAACTCGAGGCCTCCGGGACCTCAACCAAAAACACAGATGTGACCCAAAACCTTACTCAAACTTGATCAAACCATCAAATCACCATAGTTAACACCAAAATCATCAAATTTCACCAAATCAAAGCCTAAGTTTCTCAAATTCTTCCGAAACTCATATTCGATCAAAAACCCGACCTAAACACCTCCGATTCAACTGAATTTTGCACACACATCATAAATCACCTAACGAAGCTACTGCAACTCTTGGAATTCCATTTCGACCCTTGGATCAAAATCTCACCTTTCAACCGGATATCGCCAAAATGCTAACTTTGCCAATTCAAGCCTAATTCTACACCGAGCCTCCAAAATTTCTTCTGATTGCTCTCCTAAGTCTCAAATGATTCCCCAAAGCTAACCGAATCGTCAGAAATTACATTCGAGCCCTCTAACTCACAAGTCAACTTTCAGTTGACTTTTCCAAACCAACTTTTCCTTAAAGAGACTAATTGCCCCATTTCCTACCAAATCCAATCCGTATCAACTCAAACGCATCCAACACATATAATAAATCATAGAGAAGTAATAAACGGGGAAAACGGGACGAAAGCACATGAGACGACGGGTCGGTTGTCACATGTAACGACCCGATCCGTCGTCTCATGTGTTACTGCTCCATTTTCCCCATTTATTGCTTCTTCATATTTCATTATCGGTATGTGGTGTGTGAGAGTTGATTTGGAATAGTTTTGATAAGAAATGAGGCACCTAGATTCTTTAAGGAAAAGCTTAAGTTGAAAAAAGTCAACCGAATGTTGAGTATTGAGTTAGAGGGCTCGGATGTGGTTTTCAATGATTCAGTTAGCTTCGGAGGATGATTTGTGACTTAGGAGTGTGATCGGAATTGAATTTGGAGGTCCGGTGTAGAATTAGGCTTGAAATGACGAAGTTAGAATTTTGGCGAATTCCGGTTGGTAGGTGAGATTTTGATCCGAGGGTTGGAATGGTATTCTGAGAGTTGCAGTAGCTTTGTTAAGTGATTTTGGGTATGCATGCAAATTTTCAAGTCATTCGGGCATCGTTTGGTTGGGCTTTTGATCGGAAGTGCATTTTGAAAGTTTTGAAGAAACTTAGGCTTGAATCCGATATGAATTAATGATTTTAGTGTTGTTTGACGTGTTTTGATGATTGGAATAAGTTTGTATGATAGTTTTGGGATATATTGGTGCATTTGGTTGAGGTCCCGAGGGCCTCAGGGTGATTTCGGATGGTTAAAAGAGAAGTTTCGACTTAGGATTGCTGCAGAAAATGCACAGCAGTTGCAGACCAAAATTGATCATCGTGTTCGCAGGAGTAGGTTCGCGTTCGCAAAGAGATGGGTTGCCAGTTCATCGCGTTCGCGTGGTTGTCCTTGTGTTCGCGTAGAAGGGGCCTGAGGCCCTACCTAAGTTTTTCAATGCGTTCGCGATTGGTTGTATGCGTTCGCGTAAGAGGAGTGGTATGTGAAACGCGTTCGCGGGGAGTAGGACGCGTTCGCGTAGTTAGAATTTCCTGGAGTATCACGATCACGGGTTGGGTACCACGTTCACGTAGAGCAATTTCTGGTCAACGTAAGTTTCTTCATCGCGAACGCGGAGGGTTGACTGCGTTCGCATAGAGCAAATAACTGCTGGGCAGTAGGGCTTTTTAAATCATTTTGTTCTGCGAAGGTAAGCCATTTTCCACCATTTTTGAACCACCTTGGGAGCTTTTTAGTAGAAATTGAAGAGGGTTTTGACGGGAATTGATTAGAGGTAAGTCTCGTGACCTACAAAACGCTATTTTATTGATAAATCAACCTTTAATTCTTGGAAAATTGGGTGAAAATTTGAAGAACTACGGCTTGGGTTTTGAAATGAAAATTTGGGATTTGAGGGAGCATTTGAACTCTGATTTTGGTAAATTTTATATGTACGGACTCTTGGCGAGACGAGGAATCCGGTGATATGAATTTCATAATTTTTCGAGAAGTGGGCTCGGGGCTCGGGTTTTGCTAGTTTTGACATCTCTGCTATTTCTCGGTTGTTTACGATTGGGTATTGTTCCCTTGGGATATTGTAATGTATTCGCTCTGATTTTGGTTAGATTCAACGCGCGTGGAGGCCAGCTTGAGGGGCAAGGCATTGCGGGCTAGAGATTTCGTCGGTTTGAGGTGAGTAATACTTGTAAATGATATCCTGCGGGTTAGAAACCCTGGATTTGCACATCATAGTGCTATATCGAGGTGACTTGCACGTCGGATAGGAGCGTGGGGTAGAGCACCGTGGGGATTGTGACTTAGTCCATCTCAGTTGTTTATTTTTACCGCGTAATTGACTGAAACTACTTGTTATCATCATGATTTGGACTGATTGCCATGTTTTGGGCTTCGTGTCGATTATTTGAATCCTTCAGGGATTGATATCACTGTTTTTGCATTACTCTGCATATTATTTGATCTCGGTCCAAAGTTTTAAATACTGTTTTGCAACTCAGCCATCTTTCTAATATTTGAAAACTTAAATGATATTTTACTGACGTTTTGAGCTGAGAACTGTTATTTTAATATTGCCCAAGTGGCTTATGTGCATTTCTGGACTGTGCATGGATCGGGCTGCACGCCGTAGTGGTGTGATATTGATATTGCGCTTGGGCTGTAAGAGGCCCTCCGGAGTCTGAATCCCCACAGTGAACGTGGGTACCCAAATGGATCGGGCTGCATGCCGCAGCGGTCATGTGCATTGTATTGCATTCATGCACTGGTTTCTATTTGTACTGCATGGCATGACATTCAGCACTCTCATATCATTGACATCCATGCTATTTCTTGTACTGTTACCAGATACCCTGGTGTTATTTGTTAACGGAGTGCGGTACCTGAGGGGCTGACTTATGTGCGGACTTGCACTATCTGATTTTGCATTCATTTGCTTGACTGTTGGAAAAAGGATATTTTCAAAAGAGGTTTTTAAACTGAGTCAGATATTTTCTAAAGGATTTTCCCCGACTTACTGTTTTCTCAAAGGGTTGTGCTGTCCCATATTGCATGATGGAGTGCTCTTACATGATTTCTTGCCGCTTAGTTATGATTTACTCTTATTACTCACTGAGTTGGAGTACTCACTTTACTCCCTGCACCTCGCGTGCAGTTGCAGGTATTGTTTACCCAGTAGCGGGTTATTAGCGGATTGAAGGTATTACTACTGTAGCTGAGCAAGGTGACCGCCAGCGTTCGCGGCACCGAACTTCATCTTTTGAACTTCAAATTTTATTTTACATATATTATTGGCCTTGCATGGTTGTTCAGTCTTCTTTAGATGCTCGTGACTTGTGATACCCCGATCGGGTTGTGTTAGGTTGTAATTAATAGTTTTTAATGCCATTAAGTTGTTCTTTTCTATTCATTTATGATTAAAAATGGTTAAAGAGAGGATTTGGGTTAGTTGGCTGGCCTTGTCTTTAAGAGAGGCGCCATCACGACTGAGTATGGACATTGGGTCGTGACAAGTTGGTATCAGAGCCTAGGTTACTAGGTTTCACGAGTCATGAGCAGGGTTAGTAGAGTCTCGCGGATCAGTACGGAGTCATCTGTATTTATCCTCGAGAGGCTGTAGAACCTTTAGGAAAAACTTCACTTTCTTGGAATTCTTATTGTGCGTACTTGATTCAGCTTGGAATATAACTCTTGAAATTCCTTCCTCACGTCTGTGTGCGCACGTGAGCGCTCAGTATTATATGTGCCTCGATGGCTTGTGATTCCCGGATCAAGGGGCGAGATGTGATCTCCATGATTTTGATGTTGGGCCAGTCTGGAGGACTTGAGGCCGAATCTTTGCCTATGGCTTAAGCACCGAGGTGCTGATTAGGTGAGCAAGTGTTTTGAACTTGTATGTTCAGTATTATCCTTAATTGCCGGAATGGCGATTGGATATCTATGTGATGAGTATGTTAGTACCGCGTGGTGTATCTAAATGACTTGGAAGTGTCGAAGAAGGCTGTTGGGTGATAGATGAACCATTAAGTGTTTGATTTTCATTGTGATTGGATGGGTTGCCCTGAGTTATGGGTGCGTGAAGAATCTTTTCAGGTCCCCTAGTTGGGAGTGAAGTAAATAGCATGTTGCGGTTTGAGTTCAGACTCAGGAAGACTAATGACTGTGTAACGGATATGATGGTGGAAAGTATGCCGAAGTGCTAAATTGAGGCGAAACATGTGGGTCATCTCTTGAGGGGTGTTCTTAAGTGGTATGCTCCTTATATGTATGTTAGAAGATCTCGTGTGCAATTGAAAGGTACATGTTGTAATTTGAAAATTTAGGTCACTTAAGAGAATGGACTCAGTTGATGTGGGGATGAATACGAGATTTGTAGAGGACTACAGTACTAAGATGATCTGTATTTTCATAAACTAGTAAATGATTTGAGTTTTATCTCACTATGATATTGTGGCATCATTAGAGAAAAGGTATTATGGGATATTGAGTGTGTCCTAATGTATGGCTTCGAGCCAAGTTGGGGAGGCTGCTGTCGATTAGCTGATTGCACGGTTATGTGCTATGTTAATTCCGTTTCGAGATATGCTGGCGGATCAGTTTGGGTTGCGGAAATTGAGCCGAGGATGGCACGAATGAAGCAAAATTTTGACAAAGGTTATATGGTGCTTCGTAGATGTGAGAAAGTACTAGGAGGTCTTGAACTGTTGGTAATAAAGAATGCTCAATGTATAGAGAAGGAAGATGGTGGTTTGTATTGGTATAAGATCATTTCTGCAGTGTCAGAGTGCTATAAGGCACAAGCGATTTTGTTCGTTAAGTCAGGTAATTTGCAGTTGTATAAGAGTGAGTGACTCTCGAAAATGGTTTTATCGTGTTCAAGAATTTTACATGTAACGATCAAGTGTTTTAAGGTTGTGTATGTGGTTAGAGACTGTGTTTTCATTGGGGAATGTCAAGACTTGTGGTATCTATATGTTAATTATGGTATTCTATGCATCAGTGTCAGGGAAATAAAGGTAACAGAGTTAGATTCGCAAAAAGTTCTTCCTAGTAGATTATTTTGGGAATGTGGTGCTTGTGGAAATATTTGAGAGAGTATTCAGTGGCTTATGGGTCTTAGACAGTGTGGTCTTGTGCTTGGGTCTCGTAGAGTGAGCCTGAGTTGAGAAACTGTGGTGCTACAGCAAGAGGGAATATCAAGCTGATCATGAATCAGAAAGAAAATTAAATAGATAGAATAGCTTGATAGTAGACCGAATCGGTATGATAAGGATATGATTAATTCTTTGTATGTGTGCGAGGTTGTAAGCCCTTACAGGTATTGTGTAGCGAAGCTCTTAAGTTCTGACAGCTTGCTTAGCTTGGTTTGGATAGCAACATTCAGTCCTGGCAGTTTAGCCTTTGCAAATGGAACTGGGAGGGAGTTCTTGTTGAGTTTTACCGTGGTTCGAAGATGTATATATTTTCTTGGGGCATGTGAAGCATGGAAGGTGTAATGATTTTTCCTCTAGATGGGATTGACGGAAGGTTTTGGCTAGATGATTTGCAGTTCAGTTCTAAAAAGAAGTTCATAAAACTCTTAAGTAAATAGTAGCCTTAGGTAATCAAGGAAATGGTACTGCTAATCAGAAATGATTTGACGAGACTAATTGTCTCGGAAGGGTAATGTGATCAGACTGATGATGCTACATTAGTATTGCGGTGCTTTCTTGCTAGATCGACTGCTGATATCTGAGTATGTTTGATGGCACAGGGGAATTTTAGAATATTTCTCGTGGAATAATTCGGTACTTGAGGTGTAATATGTATTCGTACTGTGGAATTTGGGATCAGGTACAGTGATTCGTGTGCTATATGGAGTTGGAGACTGGGAGTTCTCAGGTACAGACTACGTAGTGGTTGTGGATCGTGTGTATTGGTATCGTTAGCGGCTATTGGGATTTGGATGCCCAAGTGGAACTCTCTTTGCTTAGTATATTAGATTTTGGACATGATGTTGGATTGTAGACTGGATGTCTCAGTGTTGGGTTATTCTAGACGATTGTGCTATGGGCTCTGTCGGAAAAAGGCCACAGGTTGCGTGGCGATGTGCATCTGATTATGTTCTAGTAGGGTGGGTTGTATTCCAAAGACCAGCGTATAGCTGGGAAGGATTGTTTTTCTTAATCAGGCCTTCGTGGCGGATGTCAGTGCAGAGGTTTCTATCACTGATGCAGTTCCGATATTGAGGGACTTTTTCGGATGCATTTCTTGTGGCGGAGCATGTCGCTGGGCGAGATTGTGGATTTCGGTATTTATTTGGTGCCAGACACCGTATCGTACGGCTCCACCAGGAGTTATAGTAGTGGAAGGAGCAGCTCTAGGCTTCTTGGAATTGAGTTCATGGGCAAGCCGATATGGCTATGTATTTGGCTTGAGTTAGCTTGGTTGGCCCCAAATTGTGTTGATGAGGGATAAGTTGATTCGATAGTTATTGGGCTTGCTAGTGATCTAAGGAGAGCTATGAGTTGCTTTTCGGTATTTTAAGACGTCATGATTTGTTGGATATAGGCACATGTGGTGCAGTTCTATTGAGGATTCATAGAGGCAGTCGAGCGGGAAGAGTGATTGAGTGTTGCTCGATAAATGGAGTATTGGTTATGGCCTATCGGGTTGCATGTCATATGTTATTTGTCTCACCGTGGATGTAATGAATTGCTTTGGTTTCAGACATCAAATGTGTGTGGTTGTTGATTTTGATCATAGTGACTTGAGGTGCTTCATGTGTAACAGTGTTTGGATAGGATCGCGCATTGTAGCGAGGCTACATGGAGTTATGACCTTTTGGAGTAGATTCAGGTATTCTATTTCTATGATATGAGACGGGGTCCCAGCCTTGTGTTGTGATGGTACTGAGGAATTTGAGTTACAACTCTTTCGTTTGAGTCATTTGTCATGATTTGAGTATGTTCAGGCTGTTTCTCGTTTGTGCGTGTATTATGCAAGTTGTGGCATAGGCATGTGATGAGGTGTCATATCACCAGAATGGTGTGTTGGATTCGAGGTGATCGTTGGAGTCATTAATGAATATGAACAGATTTGATCTCAGCTTGTTAGAAGGATAATATCGAGGTTTGGCCCGGAAATCTGTTATGATATTAGTCAGAGGGAAGTGGCTTCATGAATTGTTGATCAAAGAAATTGTTATAGTTTATTGCGTGTTTTATTTATCGTTGGCAGTATATAAAAGTGTTGGAATAAGACCTTGGTTGATAAGAGGTTTTTCCACCGGTAGTTCGGGTGTTATGGGCAAATATTGTGAATAGAAGTTATCGTTTTGAGTGTTTGGGTTATGTAGTATATTATATGATTGTACTTGAGGTTGCAGGTATGGGTTATTACAACTAGTTCGGGCTTATTTTCAGTATAGATGTGAGGTTCTGATCTTGTGTATGATTTTGGAAAGTGCAATGCGGTCTTACGGTTTATGGGGTAGATGGACTGTGAAATTTCAGCTAAATTGTGTTACCGGACCTATATGAGATAGGGTGACGAGGGATCACCCCGGGTATGTGCTTGGTAAGGTCATTCAGCTATTGGGTTGCTTCTCTGGTACAACTCTAGGTACGCTCGAGGACGAGCGTTTGTTTAAGTTGGGGAGGATGTAACGACCCAACCCGTTGTCTCATGTGTTACTGCTCCGTTTTCCCTAATTATTGCTTCTTCATGTTTCATTATCGGTATGTGGTGTGTGAGAGTTTATTTGGAATGGTTTTGATAAGAAATGAGGCACCTATATTCTTTAAGGAAAGCTTAAGTTGAAAAAAGTCAACCGAATGTTGACTATTGAGTTAGAGGGCTCGGATGTGGTTTTTGGTGATTCGGTTAGCTTCGAGGGATGATTTGTGACTTAGGAGTGCGATCGGAATTGAATTTGGAGGTCCGGTGAAGAATTAGGCTTGAAATGGCAAAGTTAGAATTTTGACGAATTCCGGTTGGTAGGTGAGATTTTGATCTGGGGGTCGGAATGGGATTCCAAGAGTTGCAGTAGCTTCGTTAAGTGATTTTGGGTATGCGTGCAAATTTTCAATTCATTCGGACGTCGTTTGGTTGGGCTTTTGATCATAAGTGCATTTCGGAAGTTTTGAAGAAACTTAGGTTTGAATTCAATGTGAATTAATGATTTTAGTGTTGTTTGACGCGTTTTGATGATTGGAATAAGTCCGTATGATGTTTTGGGATATGTTGGTGCATTTGGTTGAGGTCCCGGGGGCCTCGGGGTGATTACGGATGGTTATACGGGAAGTTTGGAGTTAGGATTGCTGCAGAAAATGCACAGCAGTTGCAGACCAAAATTGGTCATCGCGTTCGCAGGAGTAGGTTTGCGTTCGCAAAGAGATGGGTTGCCAGTTCATCACATTCGCATGGTTGTTCTCGCGTTCGCGTAGGGGCTTGGGGCCCTGCCTAAGTTGTTCAATGCGTTTGCGATTGGTTGTATGCGTTCACATAGTTAGAATTTCCTGGAGTATTACGATCGCGGGTTGGGTACCGCATTCGCGTAGAGCAATTTCTGGTCAACGTAAGTTTCTTCATCGCGAACGCGGAGGGTTGACCGCATTCGCATAAAGCAAATAACTACTAGGCAGTAGGGCTTTTTAAAGCATTTTGTTCCGCGAAGGTAAGCCATTTTCCACCATTTTTGAACCACCTTGAGAGCTTTTTGGTAGAAATTGAAGAGGGTTTTGACAGGAATTGATTGGAGGTAAGTCTCGTGACCTAGAAACACTATTTTATTGATGGATCAGCCTTTAATTCTTGGAAAATTGGGTGAAAAATTGAAGAACTAGGGCTTGGGTTTTGAAATAAAAAATTGGGATTTGAGGGAGCATTTGAACTCCGATTTTGGTAAATTTTATATGTACGGACTCGTGGCGAGACGAGGAATCCGGTGATGTGAATTTCGTAATTTTTCGAGAAGCAGGCCCGGGGCTCGGGTTTTGCTAGTTTTGAGATCTCTGATATTTCTCGGTTGTTTTCGATTGGGTATTGTTCCCTTGGCATATTGTAATGTATTCGCTCTGATTTTGGTTAGATTCGACGCGCGTGGAGGCCGTTTTGTTGGGCAAGGCATCGCGGGCTAGAGATTTCGCCGGTTCAAGGTGAGTAATACTTGTAAATGATATCCTAAGGGTTAGCAACCCCGGATTTGCACATCATAGTGCTGTATCGAGGTGACTTGCACGCCGAATAGGAGCGTGGGGTAGAGCACCGTGGGGATTGTGACTTGGTCCGTCCCGGTTATTGATTTTTACCGTGTAAATGACTGAAACTACTTGTTATCATCATGATTTGGGCTGATTTCCATGTTTTGGGCTTCGTGCCGATTATTTGAATCCTTCAGGGAATTATATCACTGTTTTTGCATTACTATGCATATTATTTGATCTCGGTCCAAAGTTTTAAATACTATTTTGCAACTCAGCCATCTTTCTAAGATTTGAAAACTTAAATGATATTTTATTGACATCACATCCTCCCCAACTAAAACAAACGCTCGTCCTTGAGCAGGTCAAGAAACATAGCTGAAGTCTCAAATAGGTGTGGGTATCTGCTCCGCATCTCCTGCTCGGTCTCACAAGTAGCCTCCTCCATGGGCCGACCTCTCCACTGTACCTTCACCAAAGCTATATCCTTTGATCTCAATTTTCGAACTTGTCAACCCAAAATAGCCACTGGGTCCACATCATAAGTCAAATCCTCATCCAACTGAACTGTGGTGAAGTCCAATACATGAGACGGGTCCCCAACATACTTCCGGAGCATGTAAACATGGAATATCGGATGAACGTCCGACAAGCTGGGTGGCAAGGCAAGCATATAGGCCACCTCCCCAATCCTCCTAAGCACCTCGAAAGGTCCGATGAACCGAGGACTCAGCTTCCCTTTCTTTCCAAACCTCATCACACCCTTCAGGGGTGAAACCTTCAGCAAGAGCTTCTCACCCACCGAGTAAGATACATCTCGAACCTTCTGGTCCGCATAACTCTTCTGACGCGACTGAGCTGTACAAAGTCTCTCCTGAATCACCTTCACCTTCTCTAAGGCATCCTGTACCAAATCTGTCAACCTAGCCTCGCCGGGCTCAAACCAACCGACCGGAGATCTACACCATCTCCCATATAAGGCCTCATACGGCGCCATCTGAATGCTAGACTGATAGCTGTTGTTATAGGCAAACTCTGCAAGAGGTAGAAACTCATCCCAAGAACCTCCGAAATCAATCACACAAGCACGCAACATATCCTCCAATAGTTGAATAGTACACTCGGACTGTCCGTTTGTCTGAGGTTGAAATGCTGCACTCAGCTCCACCTGAGTACCCAACTCGTGCTGAAAAGTCCCCTAAAACTGAGAAGTGAATTGAGTACCTCTATCCGATATAATAGAAACTGGAACACCATGCAATCGAACGATCTCCTGAATAAAGATCCCTGCCAGCCGCTCCGAAGAATATGTGGTACACACTGGAATGAAAAGCGCGGACTTGGTCAGCCGATCCACAATCACCCAAATCGAATCAAACTTCTTCAAAGTATGAGGAAGACCACTCACGAAATCCATAGTAACTCTCTCCCATTTATACTCAAGAATAACATTTGCTGAAGCAAACCGCCCGGTCTCTAATGCTTATATTTTACCTGCTGAGAATTGAGACACTGATCCATAAATCCTACAATGTCCTTCTTCATTCTCCTCCACCAGTAATGGTACATTTTCGCGGCACCCAGATGGATGGAATACCGCGAACTATGGGCCTCCTCGAGAATCAAATCTCTAAGCCCATCTACATTGGGCACACAGATCCGGCCCTGCATCCTCAACACACCATCATCACCTATAGTCACATCTCTAGCATCTCCGTGCTAAACTCTGTCCTTGAGGACAAGCAAATGCGGGTCATCATACTGGTTCTCTATGATGCGATCATATAAAGAAGACCGAGAAACCACGCAAGCTAATACCCGACTGGGCTCTGAAATATCTAGTCTCACCAACCTATTGGCCAAAGCCTGAACATCAACTGCAAAGGGTCTCTCCCCAATTGGGATATACGCCAAACTCCCCATACTAACTGCCTTTCAGCTCAAAGCATCGGCCACTACATTGGCCTTTCCCGGATGATACAAAATGGTAATATCATAGTCCTTAAGTAACTCAAGCCACCTCCGCTGCCTCAAATTAAGATCTTTCTGCTTGAACAAATGTTGAAAACTGCGATGATCGGTGAATACCTCACAAGATACCCTATATAAATAGTGCCTCCAAATATTCGAAGCATGAACTATAGCAGCCAACTCTAAGTCATGAACATGGTAGTTCTTCTCATGGGGCTTCAACTGACGAGAAGCATAAGCAATCACTCTACCCTCCTGCATCAATACACAGCCAATCCCGACTCTCGAAGCATCATAATAAATGGTGTAGGAACCTGAAGCTGATGGCAAGACCAATACTGGAGCTGTGGTCAAAGCTATCTTGAGCTTCTGAAAGCTCTCCTCTCACCCATTCGACCATACAAACGGAGCACCCTTCTGCGTTAACTTGTTCAAAGACGAGGCAATAGATGAGAAACCCTGAATGAACCGGCAATAATAACCCGCCAAACCGAGGAAACTACGAATCTTTGTGGCCGAGGACGGTCTAGGCCAACTCTGAACCGCCTCAATATTCTTTGGATCGACTTGAATACCATCACTGGACACCACGTGTCCCAAGAAGGCCACGGAACTAAGCCAAAACTCACACTTGGAGAACTTGGCATACAACTTCTTCTCCCTCAATCTCTGCAATACCACTCGTAAATGCTCTGTGTGCTCCTCTTGGCTATGCGAGTATGCAAGAATATCATCAATGAATACAATAACAAACGAATCCAGATATGGCCGAAATACACTGTTCATCAGATGCATGAACGCTGCTGGGGCATTGGTCAGCCCGAAAGACATAACCAGAAACTCATAGTGACCATATCTAGTCCTGAAGGCAGTCTTAAGAATATCTGAATCCTTGATCTTCAACTGGTGATAACCCGAACAGAGATCAATCTTGGAAAACACCCTCGCTCCCTGAAGCTGGTCGAATAAATCATCGATGCGAGGCAGAGGATACTTGTTCTTTACTGTTACTTTGTTCAACTGCTTGTAGTCAATGCACATTCTCATTGCCATCTTTATTTTTCACAAATAACACAGGTGCACCCCACGGTGACACACTCGACCGAATAAACCCCTTTTCTAGGAGTTCCTGAAGCTGATCTTTCAATTCTTTTTAACTCCGTTGGTGCCATACGATACATCGAAATGGAAATGGGCTTGGTGCCCGGCACCAGGTCAATACCAAAGTCAATGTCCCTGTCCGGGGGCATACCCGGCAGGTCTGTAGGAAATACATCAGGGAAGACCCTCACAATGGGAACAGAATCTATACGGGGAGCCTCAGCTCCAACATCACACACAAAGGCCAAATATGATAAACAACCCTTCCCAACCATGCGATGGGCTTTCAAGAAAGATATAACCCTACTAGGGACATAATCAGTCATACCACGCCACTCGATCCTCGGAACACCTGGCATAGCCAAGGTGACTGCCTTTGCATGACAGTCTAGATTAGCATGGCACGGAGATAGCCAGTCCATGCCCAGAATAACATCAAATTCTACCATGCTCAAAAGCAATAAATCAACTCGGGTCTCCAGACCCCCAATGGTAACAAGACAGGACCGATACACATGGTCCACAATAATAGTATCGCCCACCGGTGTAGATACATGCATAGGTAAAGCAAGACACCCTCGGGTTGTACACAAATTATGAGGAAAATATGATGACACATAAGAATAGGTGGAACCGAGATCAAATAAGACAGAGGCATCTCTGTGGCAGACTAAAATGATACCTGTGATAAAAACATCTGATGCAAGGGCGTCTGTCCTGCCTGGGATAGCATAAAATCTAGCCTAGCCACCACCGCCTGATCGGCCTCCGCCTCTGGGGCGACCTCTGGCTGCCTGGCCCCCACCCCTCTTTGACAGGGGTGGTGCTAAAGAAACATGAGCAGAAGACGAGGGTTGATCCCTCTACTGAGACTGACTACCACGATGTCGAGGACACTACCTCCTCATATGGCCAAACTCGCCACACTCGAAGAAAATACCAGATGCTGGAGAAGGGTACTGAAGGGAACCCCTCGCACCAGAATGACCAGCCGATATGCTCTGCGCAGAAGAACCCTGAGTTGAAGGGACATGTGATGAGCTCTGAGCTGGGAGGGCACTAATTGAAGACTGGCCCTGTTGGAACCCCTAATGACCACAGCCTGAAGACGACCCACTATACTCGGGACGAGTCGACTGATGAGGCCTGAAAGAACGACCTCTGCTCTGCTGAAACAGGCCCCTAGACGGAGCACCACTGAAGCTACCCGATCCTCGAGGCCTCTTGGCCTCCCTCTCCTGACGGCTAGCCGTCTCTATATCACAAGCAATATCCACTGCATCCTCAAAGGTATGACTCAGAATCCTCTCTCGGGTCATCCGAATGCGGACGGGATAGATAAGTCCGTCCACAAACCTCCTAATCCTCTCCCAATCAGTCGGGACCATCCATGGAACATAATGAGCCAACTCCGAAAATCTCACCTCATACTGTGACACAGTCATATCTCCCTAACGAAGCCACTCAAACTGTCTCTACAGCTCCTCCCTCTGAGACTACGGTACCCATTTCTCCAGGAAGAGAGTGGAGAACTCCTGTCATGACAAAGGTTCTGCACCTATCGGCCTATGCCGCTTGTATGCCTCCCACTAAGTAAAGGCTTCTCCTGAGAACTGAAAGGTAGTGAATGATACCCTGCTCGAATCCAAGATCCCTGCTGTCCGAAGCATACGTCGACACTTGTCGAGAAAACCCTGGGCATCCTCGCCCGGAACACCACTGAAAGTAAAAGGTGAAAGCCTGCTGAACCTCTCAAGACGACGCTGCTTATCGTCTGGCATAGCTAGAATCACATCATCCTGAACTGGTGTGACTGGCTGAATTGGGGCAACCTGCTGAACTGGTGGTGCCTCTGGTGTGTGGAAACCCTGCACTACCTGCTCAGGCGTGCAAGCAGCGGGGGTCTGATTGCCTCCCCCGGTCTGTGAAGTAGCTGTTGTAGTAGTGGCTGAGACTGCCTGAGTCAGGCCAGTGCAAACTGATAGAATCTGAGCTAGGGCCTCCTGAAGACCCGGAATCACAATAGGCACAGTCGGTGCCTGAACAGGTGCTGCTGGAGTCTCTACAACTGGAGCCTAATCCTGAGCCGGGGCAACTGGTGGGTTAACAGGTGCTGCCCTCTCGGATCGGCCTGGACACGACTGCGTCCACAGCCTCTGGTGGCCTCTGTAGGTGGTACAGGTGGTCTTCCGCCACGTCCGGTAGCACGGGTTCTCGCCATCTGCGAGTGAATAGAATAACAGAATTTAGTTCACGGATCAACAAAGTTGCACGATAAGAATTCTAAGAACATGAAGTTTCCTAAAGGTTCTGCAGCCTCCCAAGGATAAGTACAGACGTCTCCGTACCGATCCGCGAGACTCTACTAAATCGGCTCATGACTAGCGAGACCAAGTAACCTTGGCTCTGATACCAACTTGTCACGACCCCAACTCGGTCGTGATGGCGCCCATCATACTGCTAGGCAAGCCCGACCATATATAATAATAACCTCATTTAGTAAACAGATGAAGATAAATGCCATTTAAGTCAAAGGTCTAAAATACCGATAACAGTGTGGAAAATCAAACAAAATACAGTTTACAATCCCACCCAAGGACCCGGTGTCATGATCACGAGCCTCTAATACAATGTTTTCATACTAATACAAATTCGTCTAAAAGCTGAAAGTGTAGAATATAAAGATAGGGATAGAAGGGAGAATCAACGGCTACGACCACCCTGTAGCTACCTCAAATACTCCCGGAATAAGAACTCTGGAAAGCTGGTCAAAACTCACTCAGCCTATGAATGCCCTGGATCTGCAGCATGCAGCCCGATCGATATCAACAGAAATATCTTCACTATTGGGTCCTCGACCCATCCCAGTCAAATAAGTCCACAACCAATCGGACATGACATACTATAGGGATCTCAGCCGTCTTATCCTTTTCCATTTAATATTCATGTATAAAACACAATTATTATATTATTTTTAACAGTTGAAAACATGACTGAGAGTATATGTTATGCACACAAGTGAGGAAAACACATAAGGATCCCCTAAGGATTCTAAAGGTCGTCACAAGGCCCCAAATACGGCAATAAGCCCAATTCATAATGATAAAGTATGCGCCTCAATCGCCAATATAGTAGAAATTAACACTTGGGATGGACCAAGTCTCAATCCCCAACAGTAAACGACCCCGCACTCTTCGTGGAATGCGTGTCATGCCTCAATATAGCGTTACGATGTGAAAGTCCGGGGTTTTAAACCCTCAGAGCAGCATTTACATCCATTACTCACCTCTAGCTGGCCAAAGTCTAGCTCGCAATGCCCTTTCCCCTCGAATCGACCTCCTCGCGCGTCGAATCTGGCCAAAACCACAATGAATACATTACAATAGGCTAAGGGAATATAACCCAATCGAAAAGACTCAAAAAATATCGAAAATCATGAAGTTGGCAAAACCCGAGCCCCGGGCCCACTTCTCGAAATCCAGAAAATTTTACATCAATACGATCCTTATCTTACCATAAGTCTATACATATCAAGTTCACAAGAATCGGAGTCCATTTGACCCCTCAAATCACAAGTTTACACTTTCTTAAGTTTCATGCCCTAACCTCCATTTTTAACCTTTAATTCCTCGGGTTTTCAGTGTTAATCCATGTTTATAAACCACAATATCGTAATCTAGGTCCAAAAGTCCATACCTGATGATAGCCCTCGAAACCCTATTCAAAAATCGCCCAACAACTCCGTAGTTTGAAGTCCAAAATGTTTCTTCTCTTTCAAAATCGTGAAAACACTGTTCACTTAAACCCCAGCCAGATTTCACTTCTGCGGTTGGAATACCGCACAAGTCAACTTCCGTTTGACTTTTCCAAACCAACCTTTCCTTAAAGAGACTAATTGCCCCATTTCCTACCAAATCCAATCCGTATCAACTCAAACTCATCCAACACATATAATAAATCATGGAGAAGCAATAAACGGGGAAAATGGGACGGAAGCACATGAGACGATGGGTCGGGTCGTCACAATCACACACCTACGGGATCCCCTCAGCAATTCCGTAAAAGTTCACCTGAAAGGTCTGCTTCACGCACTGATGTCAGCATAGAGACGACCAAGCCGTGGAGGAGGATGCCTTAAAAAATTAATTGCAGAACACATGAACAATGCACTGCAGGCCTTTGTCAAAGGATTACTTAACGCAGAGCAAACTCCTCCGCTAGTTGATATAACAACTTTGGAGAACTCGCATTCGCGACTTGATAACTCTGGAAGTGGAGAAATTCCCAATGAATCTCGATATGGAGGGTCATGTGCCCCAAATAATTCTAGTTTACAAAGTTTGGTGCTAATTTTAAAGAAAAAGCTAGAGGAGCAAAACGAGCGTATAGAGAAAATACCCGGCGTGCCTCCTGTGATCAAAGGTGTGGATACTGACAAGTAGTCACAGCAACCCTAGAAGCCAAGTGCAGCACCTTTGCCAATTCCCAAAAAGTTTAAAATGCCTGATATTCCATAATATGATGGAACGATTGACCCTCGGCATTACGTAATCGCGTTTACTACCGGCATGAAAGGCAATGATTTAACTAAGAAGGAGATCGAACCAGTTTTGGTTAAAAGGTTTGGCAAAACACTCACAAAAGGAGCGTTAATATAGTATTCTATTTTACCTAAAAATTCCATTGATTCTTTTACTGAGCTTGCAAATTCTTTTATAAAACCACATTCGGGGGCTCAAAAGTTGAAAAAGGATGGAAGACATTTTCAATGATAAACAATGGAGTATAAAATTACTCAGGAAATTCGCAGATAGATTTCGACGAGAGAAGATGATGTTACCATGAGTACCTGATAACTGGGCGACTAAGTCATTCGTGAGCAAGTTGAAAGAACGTTTGTGAGAATTTTGTGCAACATCTTGGAACGATGTGTACAATAGATACAATACGAAGCTGCAGATAGAAGAAGATACGGTCGCTCAGCCAAGGACCGAAGAAAGACCATGTTCGAGATGCACAGAATCAGAGAGGAGGCTCGATAAAAATAGATACGAGCCATACACAGGACCTGTAGGGTTAGACTCTCAATCTAAATAAGAGAATGCATGATTTGATTCAAGATCAAGACAAAAAGAAGCGAGTTCTTCATCCAGGTTCAAAAAGAACGGGCAGTACACGAGCAAGAATATGGGATTATAGCTTTAACATTAGCACCTTCGAATTGGTGGCCATTTTAAAAGGTATGGGAGATAAGGTGAGATGGTCTAAAGAAATGAGATCAGATCCAAACAAAAGAAACCAAGATTTTTGGTGCGAGTTTTATAATGATCATGGCCATAAAATAGCAGATTGCAGGCTTTTGCAAGGAGAGGCCGAACATTTATTGAAACAAGGCTATCTTACTGATCTGTATAGTGAGAAAGAGAGACAATCATACATGAAGAACATACAAGTACGCCCAAAACCTCCATCACCACATAGAATAGTCAATGTCATAACTGGAGGAGATGAGTTCAATGGAGTAACATACACAACCGCAAAATAGACATCAATAGTTGTTTGTATATATATATATATATATATATATATATATATATATATATATATATATATATATAAAATGTCAATTGTTCATTTTATTGGACTACATGGGCCAAGCTTTATAAAGCTAACCAAATGGCTTTATGCCACAGGAGTGAACTGCTTGATGATGCAGATCCATAGGACTTGGTGAGGCTTAAGGAGCACCTATTTAGGATCATATTCAAGCCCTTGGAGATGTTCTACATAAAAGAAAATACGACAGAACCATAGGGAATGGGGGTTAAAGACCAATCAGACGTAAAATCCACAAACTCTGCGGAGAAGTATCAGAACCAAACATAGCCTATACAAAGCAAATGCATATACAACTGATTGAATATCAGATGTAGATGCTGGAAGTATTCCACCATCAGTAATTAGTAAATAATATGGCAAATCCCCAATACAATAGAAGTTTTTCTTTATGCATCGAAAGAAATACTTTCCTGTCTCTATAACCCTGCAGTACAACTATATGAATTTATGACCAACACAAACCATTGGCAATGTGCCTCGTGGTTTCAAATACTAAAAACTACAGGTATTTTGTACCCATTCAAATTGATTTTACATTCAAATAGCACCTACTCTACTTAGTAACCAAAAAGAAAGGGGGAAACAATAACAACAATAATAATAAACCCGGTATAATCCTACAAGTGGGGGAAGTAACGTGTACACAGACCTTACCCCTACCTTGATAGTAGAGAGGTTATTTCCGATATAGCCCTTGCTCAAGGAAAAATAAAAATAAAGCACTAGCAACAAACAGTAAGAACATCAATATAATAAGAAAACAAAGTGAAAGATGTAGTAATAAAGATCTAACAATAATAGAATACAAGACTAACTACTAATACTACTGGTATGGGGAAGAAACACTCTGGAATACCTACTAACCTTCTACCCTAATTCTCGACCTATACATCTTCCTATCAATTTGTACCCATTCAAATAGCCCATACTCTACATAGTGACCAAAAAGAAAGGGGGGAAACAACATCAACAACAACAACAATAAACCCAGTACAATCCTACAAGTGGAGGGAGGGTAGGGTGTACGTAGGCCTTACTCCTACGTTGAGGGTAGAGAGGTTGTTTCCGATAGAGCCCCAGCTTAAGGAAATATAAAAAGAAAGCACTAGCAACAAACAGTAATAACATCAATATAACAAGAAAATAAAGCGAAAGATGTAGTAATAAAGATCTAACAATAATAGAATACAAGACTAACTACTAATACCACTGGTACAACAACAACAATAATAACCCAGTATGGTCCCACAAGTGGTTAACTACTAATACTACTGGTATGGGCAAGAAACACTCTCGATTACCTACTAACCTTCTAGCCTAATTCTCGACGTATACACCTTCCTTTTAATTTGTACCCATTTAAATTGTACATTCAAATAGCCCCTACTCTACTTAGTAACCAAAAAGAAAGGGGGGGAAAGGTGAAGTTTGCCAAGGCCTTCAAGCCAGAAAAACTTCAATAACAAATTAAGGCCGGAAACACTCAATTTATTCTGTCAGGTGAGTGTATTTCAAATGTTGAACTTGAAATAACTAAATGGTTTGGATATTACATTACATTAGGATGCATAAAATTAACAAGAAGCAATTGAATCGAAACTAATTGAATTTTTCAAAATCTATTATTTAAAATTTAGAATAAACTTAAATTTAACCCCATAAATGCTTCAAAATGATAGATTCAAAAACATTACTTTCACAACTATCAATTTTTTATATTTAAAACCCCTAAATTCCAGTGTTACAAGATTATTACTTTGTGGAAGCCGACAAATAGTTATAAAGGCGAAGACAATAAAATTGAATAATAATAATAACAAATGCACCCATTTATGCTTCAAAAATAGCCCTACTTCAGCAAAAACACAAAGGAGAAAAAAAACATTCGAAACAGAAAGAAGGATTAAATACCTAGTTGAAGGCATAGAGAAAGAGTAAGAGATGTGTGGGGTGTGAGTGAGTGCTCAGAACTTATCTGTAATGGTGGATTACTGGATTTTGAATAAGAGGAAAATGAGCTGTCAATGGACCGCCGCTCACTTCTAAATTGAGTCCATACACCATAAGGACAGGGAAAATTGGGTGGGATAGCCACTTTTGAGACGGCTATGAGTCCTGGGAGTTTTACACAAATAGCCAATAGCATTTACTATTTACTTTTTATATCCGATATCACATATATGATACAATAGATATACACAAGTTAAATATATATTATACATAAATTCTACATATATTATATATCTGCCAGTTATTCTTAGTTAAGCAGTTGGATGGGCGGCTATTTAGGTAAACATTTTCATGAGTTTTTAGTCATCATTTGAAATGTACTTGAAAAATTTACTATTTAACAGTACAAAAGTACCCCTTACTAAAAAAAGGCAAAAACTCCAGTATAGGGTGTTGGAGTTCGAACATTTTACAACTAAAATTTCATGATGTCGTACTGGAACTTCAGCACCATATGCTGAAGTTGGTAGCTTTTAAAGGTAAAACTACTACACCTTAGCTCGATAATTCTGCAGATACACTCTCTTATTCAAGCAAGTAAGCCTTAAAGCCCAATTCCAACATCCAGACTTTCCTGCCAAGCATGTTTCCAACATATGATCACCATATCAATCACTACACTCTGTACCCAAACGTGACTGCATAACTTTGCTGAATTCACACTTTGCATCACTTTACTCATAGGACCACAATAACTTTTCTGATCGAATAAATCGAAATTCCATGAATCCATTGCTCCCGTTGCACCTCATGACCTACATAGGTCTTGCTCTAACTTTTACAACATCAACACGACGGAAGAGATGTGTAGAAATTCATAACCAACTGCCAAGTCAACAAATCATTGATTCTATACTTTGACAAGAACCATTACCTTATTCAGAACCAAAGAATGATCTTTTCCCTTTAATATACTTCATATAATCAGATTGCACTGATCCTTAATCCAAAAATCTCGTCTCACCTAGTATGAACTGCTCAGGCAGTAAGCCATCCCGAACATGCTCAAAAGTCTCATGTGATGCCACAATGTGCCAATAGGCTACCAATTAGGATGTGATACACAAGGAGAAAGAACTCTGAAAAGGAGATCCAATTACCCTGCTCAGGAATCATACATGCGATGCGTGCAACATACTAAACAGACACCCCACTCGCGAATCATACATGCGATGCGGGCTCACAGCTAGAACGAGCTTTCCTCGAAAATGGGAAACAGAACATATAAAAGAAAATATGGGGAACTTTATTGAACATCACACTGTTGTGGCAAGCAATCCAATCCAAACAACATAACCGTGGCGGCGTGTCACCTAATCCACACAACACAACTATGGCGGCGTGCCGCCCGATCCAAATGACATACCCATGGCGGCGTGCCAACTGACCCACACGTAAAACTCACATAAGGAGATATACATCGAGCTAAATTTCTCATTACAACAAAATACCGAACATCGGTCAAAAACACGCTAAGGTGCATAATATCATCCCTAAGGAAGCATGTAGCGCTTATAGGCTACAAAACTCCAGCAGAACTGAGGTGCGATATATGATCTAAATCCCAAGAGCCATCCTGCTCATATAACATCATCGCCACGCGGAATCTCAACACATAAGAAATTTACCAAGTCATCTCACAACTCATACGGCGCAATATATCGTTACATGAAATAGCTGATGATAGATAACACCTCGACTGCTCTTCCATAAGGAACGTTTGCTTAAATGAACACAACTGGCCTGACGTAGGGCCCATATCCAAATTTAAATCTATCCACCGACCTCAAGTCGATCTTGATCGTGCCAAACTAGGCCAATAACCTTTCAAAGGTCCATGCTAGCTTCCTCTTCTCATAATACACAAGGATATCTATCATAACCTGAGCGAACCTCCACAGTCCATAACCCAATAAACAGAGTGCCTTTCAGGCATAAATTCTCAAATAAATGATATTACCACAATCCTCATACTTGGTTTAAACCCCTAATCAATCAAGTGACTACACGTCACACTTATACAATCTTCCTGTGGGAAACACTCCCCCAACCTTCTGAAATGATTAACCAGTCTGCACACCCAAACCATCAGTCGCACTAATGCTGAAAAGCGATCAAGAATCCTTAACCAGGATGCAAAGCCCTTTTACAAAATATCGATCCTAGGTGACGCTGAAGATAATATCAACTTACTCTAAACACCGAAACTCCTTTCCTGGTCATCCGAGCTCATGGCATGATTGTCATTACCAAACTGTAACCTTGATCCTCACTTCAAATTCCATACCACTTACTGCACCCGCGTGCTAATATAAGATAGACACGATTTTCATCACAACTCTAGAACCACTGATAGACTAACACTTCATCATATAAAACTTTTCATTTAACTCACTTTAGGAGAACTATAGCAACACATAGGAGAATTCTCATAACCATAGAATATGCAAATCTCTAAGTAGTGGTCCAAGCCATCATAATACTTCTAGGATCCGCCTACACATAACAGGCCATAACAGAAGAATGTTGCTAAATAACATCAATTACGGCGGCTAAAAAGCCTCACTCGTACCGCCACAAATCACATGCATAACTTGATCACGCTGAATGAACTGATCACTACCACCATCATGCCAATTCAACCATGGATAATCATTTTACCTTCTTTCGAGTTACCCTGATTGCCTTAGAAATAATACTAACTCCGTTCCATACATGACATACTCCAACCGCACTCACCCCGAGTGACCTTGAATCGCGAGACTATGCTGTCTCAAATCCCATGAACCATCTCATACCTTCAAAATTCCACACCACAAGTCAAAACATCATAGAACATTCGGGTCCTTTCCTCATAAGCTGTTTTCCAAGCTTGATTCTTAGTCATACCTATAGGCTCGAAATCGTTAGGCAACACATTTTAACTTCCGAATTCATTAGGACCATTGCTGAGAGCCACCCGCTCTGATTTGGTCCCGAATTTAATCAACTCTATAAATCTTATAACACGTGAATACCCTCTCGATGAAGCACCTGGCGGAACCACTTCCTTAAAGACTGCATCTATACAAGGCATAAGTCATGAATCATTCATCAAGTATGAATATGAGCCAATAAGGCCGACTATCGCATGCATTCAAAAATTCATATGCTCGAACTACCATTTATGGTCTTTTCTCGTAACTGAAGTAACCCATAAATATGCTAACAACCAGAAACCTCGCAAGTAATTAACCATGCAACCCAATCGTAGAAGGTGGGACTCTCCCACTTAGTTTGAAGCCACCATTACACAACTTTGAAACTCACTAAACTCCTTCATCTCTAGTTGATATAACCTTGCACAATCAACCACATTCGCAGAACCGATCCCTTCGCTGTATAGCTAATAGAACCCTTCGCAGAAACCTCGCCAACCATGCGACTGCTAACCTGCTCAGAGGGAGTAACCCACCTGTAGAAACCACTCCCCGACATCTTCAACGTTGTTTCACGGGGTACAATCAATATGATTCCAATAACCCATCCTAGGTCCGAGCTTACTCTCCAGCTGCACCATCCCATTCATCCCTCGTAGAGATCACTTAGGCATACGGTAACAACCTTCCAATTCGAAGTTATGTTGCGTCCTTCTCCCTCTTAAGCCGCTATTTTTTGATATATCCAATCTCCTGCCGCATAGTAACCCATACTTCAAATTAGGCCTGTAGACCCCAATCGCCAATCACTAAAATTCCCAAATCGATCCAAATTCTCCTTAAAATGTGGAGTCATCCTACTACCAAGCCCAAATGCAACATCCGCCACTATCCTACTTCAGGAAAACTCGATTCTTTAATCGACCTGCGCTTCTCATACCTGGCCTTCTAGAAGTTTTAAACACTGCCTAACACTTCCCAAATGTCCTTCTTCATACTTCGCTGCTCAGTTATTGCCTTAAATAAAATCTATATTCATAGCACTCGAACCAAAAGTCACTACTAACTTTAAACCTTTCCGAAGATCATCTTTCTCGAGCCATCACACTAGGAATACCGGTTCCATCCTGAACCACATCATCCACGATCTCTAACTATCGCATCTCCATTATTGGCCCGCAATATCCTGCCCCAAAGGTGTATTGAAGAAATTATAACACTGGAAACTTAGCATATTCAATCGAGGAAGACGATACCACGCTGCTGATAAAAACTCCACCACACTTGAAAATACCAAGTCTCGTTACCCCATCAACCCGCATTTGAACATTCTCAGCCTGATTACCTTCCCCTTTTCACGAATAAAATATCGAATATCTGAATCATGCACTGAGTAAACCTCCCGTCTAGTTATTCACTACCTCTACACGTAGGCAAACATTCTGCCATCATATCATTACTGCAGAAAATCATACATAAGCATCATGACAACCAGTGCCTAACCTCAAGGCTCCCAGAAGTACCGCTACTGAGCCGAAACAATAAGATATCCTTCCATAAGGCGACTATAATAGTCCATTCATCTATACCGGGAGAGACATCCCGCACTACATTTGTAGCGACATTATAATTCTTCAATTCTTGATTTATAACAGGTGCTTCGCATCGCATAAGATTGAGTAGGAAAGAAACAAAGGCATAAGCCTCAAGGAATCAAATCGCATGATAATGAACCAAGAAGGGAAGTACTCCTAAAAGCCCTGTACCCTCCCGAAAATAAGTACATATGTCTCTGTACCGATCCGCGTGACTCTACTAGACTTGCTCATGACTCTGAGACCAACGGGAACCTAGTGCTTTGATACCATGTTGTCACGACCCAGAACCTTCAAAGGGTCGTGGTGGCGCCGGACATCGCTGTTAGGCAAGACAACAGAAATACTTAATTAAATTTTCATTTTTACAATTTTGAAAATCTAGATTTTCCTTCAATATTTATAAATAAAAGGGACAACCACTTCAATTTTAATTAAATAAAAATCGATTAACACAATATTTTAAAATCATCCTAGAACCCGGTGTCACAAGTACATGAACAATTTCTATGAGAATCCAAATAAGTACAATATCTGTCCGAAATACAATTGGATAGAAAAATAAATAAGATCCGTAGAGAGAGACTACACTAGCTGTAGAATCGCCTCGAGGAAATGCAGCTTACCTAGCCTCTGCGTCAAACATGTTGCTATGCCACTAAGCCACCAGCCACACAATCAACCTGTACAATAAAAATGCACAACAAGTGTAGTATGAGTACGAAAAGAACGTATACTCAGCAAGTATCCCATCTAATCTCGAAGAAGTAGAGATGAGAGGTCGACTTTAACACTTGCTAGTGGTCAAATAATAATATACTAAAATGTGAGGAAATCAAGGACTTATATAGAAATTTAACACCTCAAAGTGGGTAAACAGGTAAGCACCTTTTACAAGTACTAAGGGATTTTCGTGATTTACTTGTCATTTATTCTTAGCAATTTATATCAGGCCAAAAAGGCAATATCAACATTTAAATATTTCACACGAGCAATATAAGCATGCGCAAATCATGCCGAGTCGACGACGACCCGCTCCAACAGAAATAAAAACTGTGCACTGCCGAGGGTCGAACGGCCCGTACCATAGATGCATCTATTTAATCTGCCAAGACGTTCTGCATGTTCCAAAAATAAACACACATAGGCAAACAGTCAATCAAGAAGTCAACATGGAGTAAATATCCAAATAAAAGCCAATTCTCTTTAATAATTAAAAAAATGGAGTTTAAATCTTTTAGAAATTCATTTGCTAATTCGAGGTGATTTAAGCAATTCAAGTTGTCAATAAGTTCACAAATAGTTTAAGTATAACATGCTCATGGGTCCTAAACTACCCGGACAATAGCATAATAGTAGCTACGCACGGACTCTCGTCACCTCGTGCGTACTTAGAACCCACAAATAGGAGCACATAACCAATTAACTCACATATGAGGACAATTCCCTCTTACAAGATTAGAAAGAAAACTCACCTCGCTCCGAAGATCCATAACCGGCATTCTACATTCTTCCGAAGAGTTGAACAAATGCACAATGCTCCAAAACTAGTCAACGATTATACAAATCCATTAATATATGCTCAATTATACTTTACAACCCAATTTATAACAATTCCTAACCCCGAATAAAAAGTTAACAAAAATGCCCTCTAACCCATGTGCCCGAAAATCCGAAATTTCTCGAGGATAAAGTTTACTCATGAACTCACGAACTCAAATATATGATTTTCTCTTAATTCCATATCCAAAATCATGGTTAAATTCCAAGAATACAAATTTCTAGGTCTTCCTCTAACCCTCAAATTTCTACCCATTTGCATGCTAAAATCTATATATAATTGACGTATTTAACTTAATATAGGTTGGGATAACTTACCTTGACGTTGAGGACGGAAACCCCTTCTTGAAGCTCTCCAAAATCACCCACACCAAACAAAAAATGGGAGAAAAATGGTCATCTCCCGACTTTTAAAACCACTCTCTGCCTCCAGCTAATTCCGCAAATGCGGTCCTTTAACCGCTTCTGTGGTACCGCAGGTGCGGCCTTCCTACCGCTTCTGCGATTCCAAACCAGGCTCCCCTTCTCCGCTTCTGCACCTCAACCTCCGTAGATGCGGTCCCGCTTCTGTAGAACCTTGACCGCATTTGCGATCCACGAACTCTGACCCAAAAATCGCACATGCGCCTTCCTAGCCGCTTCTGCGGCTCCGCACCTGCGACCCCATTTCAGCAGGTGCAGTCATGACAGCAACCAACAGCTTCAGCCCTTTTTCCAAATTCCATTTTCGATCTGTTAACCACCCGAAATTCACCCGAGGCCCCAACCAAACTTACCAATCAATCCCATAATACATTACAAACTTACTCGAGGCCTCAAATCACATCAAACAATGTCAAAACCATGAATCGACCTCCAACCCAAGCTTAATGAACCTTGAGATTTCCAACTTCTATTTTCGATGCCGAAACCTATCAAATCACGTCCGATTAGCTTCAAAATTTTCTCACAAGTCATATTTGACATTACGGACCTATTCCAACTTCCGAAATTAGATTCTGACCCCAATATCAAAAAGTCCACTTCCGATCAAGCTTCTCAAAAACCTTCAAGTTTCTATCTTTGGCCAAATGCCTTCAAAATGACCCTGACCTCCGAATTCACTTCCGATCACGTTCCCAACTCCAGAATCACCATACAGCGCTACTCCCAGTCTCGGAATCTGAAACGAACATCAATAACATTGTAATGCACTTCAAGCCAAACTGATGAAATTTCTTCTAAAATGCTAATTTCCACAATGAGCGCCAAACGCTCCCGGGTCTTCCAAAACCCGATCCGGACATACGCCCAAGTCCGAAATCATCATACAAACATGTTGAAACGTTCACATCCCGATTTGAGGTCGTTTACTCAAAAATCCAATCCTAGTTCATTCCTTCAACTTTAAACTTTCGAAATAAGAATTCTCTTTTCAAATTAACTCCGAACTTTCTGAAATCTAATTCCGACCACGCGTACAAGTCTTGAATCAGTGAATGTTAGGTGAAATTTTTTACGAGTCTTTAGTCAAGCAATAATGCTTTTAAATTGTGGTATTGGTAGGGCCTGGTTGTACCTTGTGCTTCTACAGGATTGGCAAGCTAAAATCATTTTGTTAGTGACATATTTGATGGCCAGAACCCATGTTCATGATAAGCTCAATTAAAATTACTTAAGATAATTTTAAACCTCATTTAATATTTATTGTTTGATACACCTCAATGATATGAGAGTTTAATTTCTGTATAGTAACAGTGTTAGGTCATCTACAAAGAACTTATTACTTTAGTTGTTAATATTGTTGCATCTTTTATGATGTTCGACACCTTGACTCCTTTGTTTCTAAATCTGTCTACCATTTCTGAATGGTTAAGGTAAAATGTGAATCTATAGATTGGAAAGTTGTATTTTCCCAAAATTTCTAAGTATTGCATCATATTTTTCTGAATGGGTAAGTTAAGTTCTTTTTTCCCAAAAAAGGAAGAAAATTCAAGTCTAAGGAAAAAAACCAAAATTTTGGTTTTGAGATGGACAGAGTAACTCCATTGTTAAAACTCATAAGCATTCTTCTACGTATGTAACTTTGGTCTTTTTAGCAGTTTTTATTTTCAAATTAAGTTATCTAATCTATTTGTGGTAAAGACTTCTAAAGTCTTAACTAGCGTTTGGCTATAGATTCCAAATTTGTTTTGAAAAATCTGATTTGGGTAAAGCTTGATTTGAAGATAAAAATTTGTTTGGACATACGTTTTCAAAATACATTTTCCAACTTTATTTTGGAAAAACATGTATATAATTCTCAAGTTTTGGGATTTTGGCCCAAAATCAGCAATTGGGGGTGATTTTGGAATTTGAAATTTCATATTTGGGATTTTGTCAAAATGTGGGCAAAATTTATGGCCAAACATGAGTTTTGAAAATAAATTCTAAATTTATTTTGACAAAACTCATGGCCAAATGGTGCCTTATAAATGTGAAATCTTTATTCAAAATGAAGACCTGAGCTACTTTAGACCAAGTCAAGGTATGTCAATTAAGTCTACCAATGTTGTCCTCATTGAGACCTATCAATTTAGTTCTAAATGGGACCACCAAGAATATAAGGTGTAATTTTTGAAAGGTGCATTGAATGTAACATCCAGTTTTTGCACAAGTCTTTACTACAACAAAAAAGATTTAGTGTAATTTTATAAGTGGAGTTTGGAGATGATAGTGTTGTCGCAGATTTTACCCCTGCCTCATAAAGACACTATTAGAAAAATACCAGTTTGTGACCAAATTTTCTAACCAAAATGAAGTACTCGCTAATGGGACTGCTTTTGCGACCGCAGTGGTCGGAAAAAAATTAAATTTTTATAACTTATTTTAAAAAAGGAAAATCGACTATTATTCCAACAAAGGCAGTGGAAAAACAGCGCGCCAATTTCCTGTCTTCACTTTTGCGATCGATTCAGTCAGACATTAAAAAGTTAAAAATATCAGGCTACCCGCTAAGCGACTGTTTCGGTCACAAACTAAAATAAAAAATGATAGAAGAATATTAAGTGAACTTGCGACTAAGATGGTCACTAATAATAATTTAATACTATTTCACAACAAAACCCTATTTTCCCAATTTCATTATCTCTCTCTCTCTGCTCTAGGGGTATGCATTCGAACCGGTTTATCAATAAATCGAATCGATTATTTGTTATCAGTTCATCGATAAATCGAATCGAAAAAATCGAAACCTTATTGAAACGATAACGATAAGCATATGTACAAATCGATAATCGATAAGTAATTATCGATAAGGGTCAAAATCGAATCGATAAATCGAATCGAAAAAATCGAAACCTTATTGAAACGATAACGATAAGCATATGTACAAATCGATAATCGATAAGTAATTATCGATAAGGGTCAAAATCGAATCGATAAATCGAATCGAAAAAATCGAAACCTTATTGAAACGATAACGATAAGCATATGTACAAATCGATAATCGATAAGTAATTATCGATAAGGGTCAAAATCGAATCGATAAATCGAATGCCCACCCCTAATTATTTCATCTACCACATTTAAGGAATGATCATATTTAAAGCTAAAGGGAATGAAGTTCAAATTAATGAAAAATAGAATTAGTACTGATGATGTATTTTTATTTCTTTTTAATAACGTTGGAGTGTTGGTGGCATACATTTGATCCCTTACTTTAGTTTCGTTGCATGTGCCTGTTGACACAATTTTTATGTCATAAACGGTGTTCGACTTATTCCAACTTCTTTTTGTCCATATTAGTTAGGCGTGTTTATAGCGATATACTTTTCGTGGAATCCCGCAAAATTTATAACCGAATCGATAAGCCCCAAAAATTGATAAATCGAAATCGAAAAATTTGAAACCTTATTGAAACAATAACGATAAACATATGTACAAATCGATAATCGAATGCACACCCCTACTGCTCGATCGCCTCTCTCTCTGCTCGACCGTTCTTCAATCTCTCGTCCCAAGTAAATCACTAATCACTCACTAAGTTTTTATTTCCATTTTTATATCTCAAATCCGTCAGTTGAATTCGGGGGTTTCTCAAATCCATTTTTTCATCAGTTGCAAATTTAGGGGTTTCTCTTTTGAGGTCGTAGAACCCAATTTCTTTGCTGAAATTCGAGGTATGTTTTATCAAATCCCTCATACTTCATTTATTTGTGGTTTTTCTTGTTTTGTTCCGTGTTTTTGAGTTGTTAAGTTGCTGTGTATTTCTCCGCACTGTATTTTTATTTCACTTATATTATGCAAAATCATCACATGGTGCATGGACTATAAGACAGATGCACTAAAATTGCTGAGAAGTGAGAAGGACTTCTCAATAATATATGTATATCTCCCATGTGATTCCTCTTCAGAAAAATTCAGATGCTCAATCGATTGCCCATTATCCCTATTTCATTTTTCTATTTCTAAATTCTCACCACATATAAATGAATCTTCAATCCCCATCCCCTTTTTCTGGATTGAATTGTACCTACCACAATTTGGAGAGATAGCTATATATATAGAGTTTTGTTGTCCCTATCTAGTAGAAAGTGAAATAAATAATCATAATTTAACAACAGTTTAAAGCTTTTTTTCTCTTGTTAGAGATATTTTATAGAAAGGTAAGTTTTTAGATAGGTAAATCATACTTAGCTTGTCGAATGTGTTGGAGTGGCATTTTGATAGAATTGTTTGGTTTTGACTGATACTTGACTGACTATGAGACTGTTTTAGTGAAATGTGAGATACTTTGCTTCGATTGCCTTGTTCGAATGCTCTTGCTATTTTACTTTAATTCATGAAAAAAATACGTGAGTTTTGATTGGAAGCACCTTAGTCTCTTTTCAAAAGCTTGTTAACACTGGAACTTGGGGGATTCAGCTTTCAAATCTTAAATGTGATAATCTGATGTTTTGAGTCTTATCATGTGTTGGACACCTTATAACATGAGTGTTATTTGGAATAGCTAGCTACAACATTGTCTCTGTTAATCTGTTTTGAGTATTGTAGTTGCCTATCCTTTGCGATATGGGAATTATCCAGTTCTTGGCAGCATGTTTGGTTGTTTGGCGCCTATGCTAAGTCGATGTTTAGCCTTCCCTGAGTGTCTTAAACTAATATTTACATTGCCATGATTCGTGTAACTATTATAGCTGCTCCTCATCACGTATGTCACACCTAGTTCGCTTGGTTTGATGAATTTTGATTTTGAATATAAGTAAATGCGGGAAGTTCCCTCCAGTAACCTTACTTGATCATTACTAGTTTGAGTTATTTCACTTCATGTGACTTTGCACAATTTGGTAGGAATGGTTTGTCGATTCTTTAGTTACTGTAGTTTTGAATTGACATGTGATATTGTTTTAAAATGGCCAAAATTTATTATAAGTAAATTGTTTGGTATCATACTAAGTAATTTATATTTTTTTAAATATCTTGGATTTATTTGTGTAGATGGAGCTTGCATATCATAGATGGATGTATAATCTAACTTATCCTAATTATTTGGCATCATACGGGTGGCTCATTGCACACTGGGGGTTCAATGAGTATGGAGACCCATTGAAGGAGAATGGTAACTTTCTTATTATATTTGTTTTGATTTTAACTAGATGTAATTGAACTTTATCTAACGTTTTTTTTTTTTGCAGGAAAAGGAAAAAGGGAGACTTGTGACTTATGTTGAGGTCTTTGAGGACAAGCATTTGAAAAAGAAAAAGGATGGGACAAAAGAATGGGTCGAGCCGCGTGCTACGAGGGTATATGTAAGATCCTTCTATTTTCTTTTTGTCTTTTCTTTTTTCTTCCTCTTCTTCTTCTTTGATGTCACGACCCTAGTTCACCAATTGTGAACACGTCATGACGGCACCTAGTCTTCGCGACCAGGTAAGCCTAACACCTTGCGGAAGTAATAACATTTGCAGAAATTATAATCAAAACTAAATAACAGGAATAATGTATATAATTGCCTCCTGGCACATACACTTTAACACTTAGCATTCTGAAACTATCCCAAAGACCCAAAAATCCACGGGCAACACAGGCTAAGAGAATCATAAGATATAGCTCTAGTATCCGGAAATGTCTACAACAACTGAATACATGAAATGGAACTGCTAACTACAAGATAGAGTAGAAGGAGGCTCTTCGGTCTGCGGACGTGGCAGATATACCTCAAGTCTCCGAATATAGCACCTGGATCACTGATAATGCGCTCGACCAGAAGTACCTGGATCTGCACATGAAAAACATGCGCAGGAAGGGCATGAGTACACCACAGCGGTACTCAGTAAGTGCCAAGCCTAACCTCGGTTGGGTAGTGACGAGGAAGGTCAGGGCCCTACTGAGGTAAAACATAATAATCAATATGATAATGAGAAGACAATATGTGTATAATCACGGCAGATATCCAGCAAGAAAATAAGTAAAACAGTAACAGAGGACAAACACAATCAAAGAATCGAGGTACAAACCACAACCGGATATTTATCATCAGGGATCTCCTGGTATCCCGAGGATCTCTTGGTATCCTCAATAATAATTCTGGGATCTCTTGGTATCCCGAATAATAAATTCTGGGATCTCTTGGTATCCAGAGGATCTCCTGGTATCCTCAATAAATATTCTGGGATCTCTTGGTATCCACAATAATAATTTCTGGGATCTCTTGGTATCCCGAGGATCTCCTGGTATCCTCCATATATAATATTTTCTGTGTCAGGGATCTCCGGGTATCCCGCACTCTCAATCTTAGTATATAACATGTGCAGGGGGAGCTCCCGGGATGCCGTCCCGTAGTCCCAAATTTAAATCAACCAACAACAGCTCAAAGTATTAATTAACTACCAAACTCATAGCAAATAATAGTATATTATGGCCTAATATGCTTCATAGAATGAAAACAAGGCAGTTTAAGCAAATAGGCAAGTAAGTCCACTAAACATGCTTTTCTAAGCTAGCACAGGCTATAATAGCAAATAGGAATAAGCAAATACGAAAGAAAACTCAGCTCAAGTATCTCTTATTTTAAGTAAAAATTCGGATTTTCAACAATTAGCTCAAGTACGCGCTCGTCACCTCACGCACAAGGCATTCAATTACCAATTTCATATCTTAAGGGACAAAGTCCCCCACACAAGGTTAGACAAGCCACTTACCTCGAACCGGCTCAAAATTCAATCCAAAATCACGTTCTTGCCACGAGTATTCAACTCCAAATGTCTCAAATCTATTCAATTAAATAGCATAATATAAATAATAATTCAAGTAATTTATTCTACAATTAAATTCTAAGCTAATACGTGAAATTATGTAAAATGACCAAAATATCCCTCGGGCCCACGTGGCCGGATTTTGAAAATTTTTGAAAATAAATATTACCCATAACTCATATGGTGTATATCTAGAAAATCGTCCAATTTCGTCCATGAATCGGCCCTCAAATCAAGAATTTACCATTTTTTTAACTTTGGGGCTCAAAATCCTAATTTCTACCATCCAAATACGGATAAAAATAGAAACCAACAGAAATAATCATGGAGAAATATAAAAATAAAGGTCAGATATTTACCCCCTTGTTGAGACGAGAACAACGCCGTGAAAATCACCTCAATCGGAGCTCTAGAACTCAAGATATGGCTAAAATGCTAAAATTTTCGGATAAAAATAACATTGCCCAGATTTAATTTTCGGAATCACTATTCACGAAGGTACTGTTCATGTGCGTCGTCACTGTTCACCCGCGCGGTTACTGTTCATTCACGGGATTACTATTCATACACGTTGTTACTGTTCACCCGCGCGGTTACTGTTCACGCGCGGGGTACTGTTCACGCCGCAGAAAAATGCAGCAGCAATTAAAGAAATTGCAGCACAGCTATTTTTTACTAAAATGGCTCTAACTCCATCATACAAACTCGGAATTAAACGATTCTTATTCCTATGAGTCACAAATAATAATACGAGCACAACCCTTCAATCGAAACTCAATTCGGAGCTCATTTGCCTAGTGCGATACTCATTTCACTCGTTAAACAATTAACTCACATTTCGCGTCAAAAACCCAATCGCGACTTGATGAAATTAAACCAAAATTTCCAGATCAGTCCTATAATTCATGATTTAAATTTTGGAAGTCTCGAAATCAAAGTTCGATCTCTGGAACTAAAAATGGACCTTTGGATCATTACATGTTTATGCTAAAAACAACAAAAATCTTTCAAAAATGACCCGTTGGGCATCCGAAACACACCTGAGGCCTTTGGGACCTCAACCAAAAATATCAACACCTCCTAAAATATCATACAAACTTTTTCCAATCATCAAAACACCTCGATTAACACTAAAATCATCGAATTATAACGAATTCAAGCCTAAGTTCTTTTAAAACTTCAAAAATACACATTCGATCAAAAATCCGACCAAAACATGTCAGAATGACTTGAAATTTTGCACACATCTCCCAAATCACCTAATGAAGCTACAGCAACTTCCGGAATTCCGTTCCGATGCTCGGATCAAAATTTCACCTATCAACTGGAAATTGCCAAAATACTAACTCTCGGCATTTCTATCCTAAATGAGCTACGGACTTCCAAAATACATTCCGAATACGCTCCCAACCCCAAAATCACCTAACGGAGCTAACGGAACCACCGGATTTCCATTCCGAGTCCATCTTCACACAATTCCGATTACGGACCATTTTTCAACACTTAAGCTCTCATTTATGGACTAAGTGTCCCAAAACACTCCGAATCCCAACACCGAATGTCCCGGCAAACCAAAATAGCAGAAATAAACTTAGAGGAAGCAGTTAATAGGGGAACGAGGTGTAAATTCTAAAAACAACCGGCCGGGTCGTTACATTCTCCCACACATAAACACACGTTCGTCCTCGAACGAGCATAAAGAACATACCTGTAGTAGTGAAAAGATAAGGGTATCGACTACGCATATCCCGCTCGGTCTCCCAAGTTGCCTCCTCGACCGGCTGACCCCGCCATTGAACCTTTACTGAAGCTATGCTCTTTGACCTCAACTTTCTGATCTGTCTATCCAATATAGCCACTGGCTCCTCAACATAAGATAAATCCTTG
>MU782561.1:19868-50057 GCA_026770625.1 Nicotiana glauca | reverse complement strand
TGTAAATTTGATATGCATAGACTCGTGGCGAGACGAGGAATCCAGTGATGTAAATTTTGGAATTTTTCGAGAAGTAGGCCCAGGGCTCGAGTTTGGCCAACTTCGTGATTTTTAGTATTTTTCGAGTAATTTCGATTGGGTTATGTTTCTTTAGCATATAGTAATGTATTCGTTGTGGTTTTGACTAGATTCGACGCGCAAGGAGGTCGATTCAAGAGGAAAGGGAATTGCAGACTAGTCTACGGCCGGTTTAAGGTGAGTAATGGATATAGATGATGACCTGAGGGTTTGAAACCCCGGTATCTCACATTGTGACGCTGTATTGAGGTGAGACACGTACTCTACTGTGAGTGCGGGGTCGTTTGTGGACGAGACTATGGCTTAGTTCGTCCGAGAAATGTCTATACTGTGTTATATGCCTAGAGATTGCCTAGTTAACATCCTACTTGGATTATTATGAGCATATTTGTGCTGCGAGCCAACTATTTGGATCCCTTAGGGATTATTATCACTGCTTCCATGATATTGAGATGTTCCCATGATATCAGTCCTGAGTTAAATAATGTCTAAAAATGAGTAGAAATCTTCTAAGGCTATAATCACTTAAACTATAATACCTGTTAAATGGAATAAAAAACGGTAATTGATTGTGCCCGTGTGGCTTGCTTGCATATATATATGAACTGATTGTGAACCGGGCTGCACGCCGTAGCGAATGCTACTATGTCATTGCACTTGGGCTGTAGGAGCCCCTCCGGAGTCTGAACCCCCACAGTGAGCGCGGGTACCCAATGGATCGGGCTGTATGCCGCAGCGGTCATGTGCATTGCATTGCATTTATACATTGATATATGTCTGTCATTGATTTATTGTTGCTTATTGTTAAATGTGCTACGAGTATGGTTTCAGCTTTACATTGTGGTGTTTCGGGATTTCTTACTTTCAGCCATTATATATGTCTATTACCACTGAGTTGGAAGTGCTCACTTTACTCCCTGCACCATGTGTGCAGATTCAGGTGTTCCGGGGACTTAGCTGAGCAGTCGCTGTCTACCAGATTCTTATCAGAGTTGTCGAGGTAGCTGCCTGACGTTTGCAGGACCTGACTTCTCCCCTTTGATTCAGATTTATTTGCGCATTCCAGACTTATGTATTTTCAGATATTTGTTACTCCGTTGTTTAGAGGCTCTAGACTTGTGACCCCAGATTCTGTTGGGAGTGTTTTCTTCAGATGTTTCACTTTGTTTCATATTGTTTCCATTATAAACATCAGCTTATTATTTTTAAACTGTTAATTCCCTTAAATTGTCAATAATGAGTTATCAGATTGGGTTCGTGAGTGAATAATGGTCAGGCTTGCCTAGCCATATGGTTGGGCCCCATCACGACCGGGATTGGGGTCGTGACAAAGCACAACCATGAAGGTGACCATTTTTACCACCACACACATCACACACATTCCACAAATAAGATTGAGTTGGTCCACATAACTCGCTCTTAGGAATGTTTTGAAAATTTTGCCACGGGTGGTTGCCTTCACAATATGTATGAAGATCAATAGTAGAATTATCTACACCTAAATTCCCATAATTCCAAGATGTCATGTTTCTCAAATCAACAGTTATAATAAAATAAAAATAAAAATACAAAAAAATAAAATTAAAAATCCAAACTTGAACCCTAGCAATATATACAGGTACAACTTCAACGTTAGTTCCCCGGCAACGGAGCCAAAATTTGATCACGCCCAACTCTAGTCCTAAAAAGGATAAGCGGTCGCTGCAAATATAATCCGGTCTAAAAGTCCGGAGTCGAATCCCACAGAGAACTAAGGCTTAGCTGTATCTGTTTAATATCACTAAGAAGACAAGATTGAAAATAAATAAACAGTTAAAAAACTAACTATGCTTGAATTGTAAACGATTGAAATAAAGGTCTAAGGTAATGATTTCCCCCGTTGTTGATTTCCTTAGTTGTATGTTTCTTATAGCTTTGACTTAGTTGCCTCTATCAATCATGAACTCTCCAGCTATCATAAATCTGTCTCAAGCAATTATGATAATTTACTAGATGCACTCTCTCAATCTATGCTAGCTATATTCGCATTACAGTTCACTTAGATCGCACCCGAGGTATCGTTATCTCTAATCCAACCTCTAAACCCTCGGTTATGACTCTCGCCTATACTCCGGGAGTGATGTTATTCAAACAACAACCTAAATATGCACTCTCTCTCGAGTAGATACATAATAAATAGGAATGGCTAGTTGAGGATCCTTTCAATTAACCACAATCAAAACGTAGTTGAACAAATAGAGATAAACAACCAATTCAAAACTATACTAATATAACAACCAAATCATCCCCAATGGGTTTTGCCAAAACCCTAGAAAACGAATTAGCTATTCATAATAGTAAGTAAAACTACAATACTAAAAATCATAACCAACAATGAAAAATAGGAAGAGGAAGGAAAAACTTGTTGAAGAATTCCCCGCCTTGCTCTCAATGTGTTTTTGCCTCCTTAGGTCTAATTTGTGTCTAAAATATGTCCCTTTTTGTTCTTGGCGGCCTCCTACGTTATAGGGTTTAGGGCCAAAATCCCGTGTTTTAAACTTTGGTCCCTGAAATTTACGTGTTCTGCCACGGTCCCACCGCGGTTACGCCGGGACTGTGGCCAAATAGGTCCTTTGAATCTTCGGTAATGTTCTGTCGCGGTGTTCTACCGCGGTCCTACCGTAATCGCGGTTTTTCACCGTGTTCCATATTGAATTTGGAAATACATAAAACATGAAAGTTGTAGCCCTTTGAGTTAGATTTTCAATCATATATTGTGGAGCCGAAATTGAGTTTTGAGAAAAAGGTTATGTCTATTTTACTAGACAGTGCGCAATATACCTCCTCGAGTCTTCGTTCGTACTTAATTATCAAATTTTACCCCCGAACCTGATCCCGGCTTAATTCCTTGAGCTTTTACTCAGAATTTTAAGCTCCAAATAACTTTAATTCATTCCATAACATCTATATAGCTCGAAATTACTCCTACAAGGCATAAAACACACCGTTAGTTCAAAACACTAGCGATTAAAGTGCAAACTCAACTAAACTGCAGTAAATTGGAGTGTAATAATCGACTAAAACACGTAATTATACCCTATCATCACCCACACAAGCATTGACATTTGGCGGGTTGGATCAGGCTGGCGCACCATTTTGTAGGCCATACATACCTAGCCCAGAGCGGGCTTATGTGTGTTGCGGGCCCTAACGGGCTGCCCGCCATTTTATTAATTTTTTAATTTGAGTTCTAATCTAAAATTCAATTATTTTCAAGTCAAAAAATATCTTGTTGGACAGAATAAAACTTAATGACTTTGGAAATTGTCTAAATTGATTGCAATAAAACACAAAAAAAAAGAGGACAATGTTTCATTCATTAAAAGTCAAAATTTAAGACAAACTAATAAAATAACTTCATGGCAGCAGTGACATATCCAACACGAGCACATTATCTTTATCAAGAACATTCAAATCCGCTTTATGATTAGGTTGTCTTAAAATCTTCAGTTTCATCTAGATTTACTATTCATATGTAATGTTAATTAGTTAAATATTAAGAAATAACTAAATTTAAGATCTAACTATATTTAAATAATTTTTATTTGGCCCACCGACTGGCCCAACATCGTCTGAGCCTCACAGGACACGAGCTTATGGGGCCCGCGACAGTAAATCAATACTTAATGCAAAGAAATTTTTTTCTTCCTATACCATATGTGACTTTATTACCAAAAATGTGCACAGTTTTTAATTTACCCGCCCAGTCCATATTTTTTCTACAGTTATTATAACAATCATTAAATACTAAGTAATAGTAGCTGAATCTTCCTAATTTGTCCAGCTAAAATTCAGGAAAAGAATATTCTAAAAAGATTTGGCGTAAATCAGATCAAATCATATCATGGAAATCCTTTATCTTCAACTTATAATCAAATTCTGTTCTTCGATATTCTCACAATCGCTACAGATCAAAATCTCAATTCCTCGAAATCAGAAGCTCAATTTCAAATTGTAGAAATCAATTCTACAAATCTCAGTTTGTCGATTTTTTTCCTCAATGCACTAATAAAAAAGTGATAAAATATTCAACAAATGCAAGTCCAATTGTAGAACTCAATTCTGCCAATTCTCTGTTTTTCGTCTTTTTTTGTCAATCCAAAAAATCAAAAAAGCGATAAAATATTGAAGAATACCTCAGCAACGACACACAATCATGTCCAAAAGCCCAATCATGCTACATTTTAATGTCAATTGGGATATCTATGGTAGATTTAGAGATTTTCAAGTTGATCGCATTGTACTCGATGAGGATGCAAGTTATAATATGTTGATTTCTACAATTGCAGAGCAATTAATAATTGATACTTCGGAAAAAATTATAGAAATCAAATACATTGTGAATGAGAATTGTCCTCCAATGGAGATTAGAAACAATATGGGGGTTAGTGTGTATATGGAGACAAAAAAGGAGAATAAAAACTTAGTACCGTATCCGTTACTCATAAGTGTACGAGATTTCAATATGAAATTAGCTATTACAAATGAGAATACAAGTGCAGGTTTGTTATATTTCAAATTCTAAGGAAGTCTAATTTTACGATAATATCTACAAAATTCCTACATTTATCTACAAATAAACTACAAATCAATTTTAGGATGTATAAAGCAATATTGTTTTCATGTTTATCTACAAATAAATTACAAATCAATGGATGCAACAGGTAAAATTGTAGTTATTTTGTAGGCAGTTTATAAATTGTAGATTCTTTGTAGATATATTGTAGTTTATATGTGTTTGTGTTTTATATGCATTTTCAAAGCTGCCAGTTAATTTTTTTTTACTAATAATATAGGTACAATATTGCCTTTGGCATATGCTGTGGTTGATTCGGAAAACGACGCATCGTGGAAGTGATTTTTGAGCAATTCAAGCAAGCATATGGTGAAAGAACTTCAATGTGTGTTGTTTCAGATAGGAATGAAACTATCTGAAGGCAACATCAATTGTCTATCCGGGCGTGCCAGACACTACTCTTGCGTGTGGCATATTTGGACAAATATAAGGGTAAAGTTCAAGAAGGGTCATCTACAATTAAATGAATTGTACTTTGCTACAGCAGGGTCATACACTCTGGATGAATTTAATGAAAGGATGTCAAAGATTGAAGAGACAGACCCTCGTGTTAAATCATACCTCTATGATATTGACTATTATAGATGGTCAAGAGTACATGCAATGGTGAATAGAACTTGGAATATGACATCAAACATTGTAGAGTCGTTGAATGCTGTAACAAAATATATAAGAGAGCTGCCAATATTTGACCTATTAGAGTATATGAGGACACTTCTTGAACGTTGGACGAAAGAGAAGTTGTTGAAGGCAAAGGGTACTTTCACATACCTTGGGTACAAATTCAATAAAGAATTGGAAAAAAACAGTACATTATCTCAGAAACTTAGGGTAAGATCTATTTATTTTGTGCAGAAAAATAATATTTTAATATATAGTGTTTTCGGATTGTAGACAAGTTGTAGTTAATTTGTAGATGGTAGAATATTTGTAGATAAATTGTAGATAAGTTGTAGATAAATTGTAGATAATCTATTTTTATGATTGTAAATATTTTTCTTTCTGTTTGTTATGTAATTGTAGGTGAGGGCTTCAACAGATCATATCCATAGTGTGATAGATGGTGTGAAGCGGTACATTATGTGTCTTGAAAGCAAGAAATGTACTTGTGGCCAGTTCCAAATTGATGAACTTCCATGTGCGCATGCTTTAGCAACTTTAAGGGACAAGAATGAATGATATGAAAACTATTGCTCTCTATATTACACAAGGGAGAGCCTACTGCGTACATATAAAATACCAGTAAATTTTCTTCCTGATGAAAGCAAATGAAATGTGCCACAACATATATCTGATGAAGTAGTAAATCCACCTATGGGAGAGGAAAAACAGCCAGGAAGACCTCAAAAGTAAAGATACAAAACATATGATGAACTAAAGTCAAAGAAGTACAAGGTGTCATGTGGAAACTGTGGAGGTGAAGGGCATAACAAAAGATCTTGCAAGAATGCACAAAAAAAAATATCAGGTAGTTAGGATAGTATTTCAAAATAATTGTTAGTTTGTTCAAGTTAACAGAAATTTGTGTATAATCATTTAAGATTTTAAAGATTAAAAATGTAGTTAATTTCGATTTGTTTCTATGTTTGTTAACATGTTTTCTGTATTGTGGCAAGCATCTACATCCATTTTTTACATTCTGTGCATAACAGTTAATATTTATTGTCTACAATATAACTAAAAGTTTAAAAGAATTAATTTAACTTGAACCGATAGTTATATACGGAAATTAAATATAACTGGAGGTAAATCCCTACAAATTATACACATATTCAACTATAAAATTATATACAATCTCAATATTCAGTGTTTCCAGATTGTAGATAATTTGAATTTTTTTTGTAGATAATTTGTATTCTGACAACATAATAACTACATTTAAGATAATGAAGAACAAGTGCAGTAAATATTAAATAACTGGAGATAAAACCACCAAGTTATTTTCAAGTGAACAACTAAACTGGATAGAAATTAACAAAACAAAAGGTCTGCTACAATAAAAACACAAAGGAATTGTTCAAAAAGTTGTGTACTATATTTATCCTACAAACTAGCATCAACTAAATTACACACACATGACACTACTTCTTCTTTCTCTGTACTTTTGTTTTCTCATTCAATGCAGGTGCACCCTTCCTTCTTGCTAGTCTGTCTGTAACCTTACTTTCACTGATTGATTCCTGCTTTTTTGTAGCGTAATCCCATAGGAGCGCTCCATAGCGTCTACGATGTTCATCAATATCAGAAAGGTCTTCTGTGGGAATTGACAAATCTCCAAGGCTAACATACTCCGCAAAGGCAACAACGAATACACCACAATCGCTGCAGAATATAAAATTTAAAAAATATTTACCAAATGATTAGAAGTAAAAAAAGAATTAAATGCATAGAAAGAGAGAATAGATTTTTACACTGAACCTTTTTTTTGCTGTGGATTCTCTCCAACAAGCCACTGAATGTTAAGAGGGTCGGTAACTGGTTTTTCGATGTATGCCTTTGTTGTCTTGAAGTTAATGTCTTTGCGCTTCCCATAGAAACCAGTGTATGACAAATACAAAGAGATAATGACAGAAAATTTATCGACATAGGATTCAACAACTTGGTGGTTGTGTGAAGAGACCATGGAATCATACGCATAAAGTTGCCTTCTGCAATGTTGAAAACAATCAACACCTAATGGAATTTTTCTACAATATTGACGGGCATGATCACATAGTCAACTTCATCCCATGCAACATTGTCAAGTAGTCTGTACCCCAAAATATATTCTGCAACAACATCTTGGGGTTTAACAACATAATACCTCTTTTATAGAGGTGAATTTATGAACTTTTCATAAATTTGTTCTATCCTGGTCTTGAACTCACAATCCGTTGTGGTAAACCTGGTCTTGTTATTGGGGACATACTTGCCTCTTTTCTTCAAGTAATGTATTAAAATATTAATATGCTGCAACAAAATAATCTACATATAACTATAATTAACTACAAAATAGAAACAAAAAATATAAAATAATGTCTAAGAACAGTTCTACAATTTAAACTACAAAACAACATTTAGAATTATGTCTACATCATATCTACAATTTATACTACAAGTCATCTTCATATATTATAGATATCTATAAAATAAATACAATTAAACTACAAAACAGAAGACAAGATATCTACAAATTATATATTGGAAATAGACTCCTTGATACTTACCGAGTCATTGAGGACTTGATCGGGGTGAGCCAGGGAACAGAACCATTCCTTCTTATCAACCTTTTCCAATCCAAGGTCTAACCAAGACTTAATTTGGTTATCCTTTATGGAAAATGGAGCCTTCCTCCTGTGACAACAAATAAATAACAAAAAAAATTGTAGATTGAATTAGATATGTAAAAGATAAATGCTGAAATGCAATTGTCAAATTATGCATTCATACCTCTTTGAACTTTTGTCAATAGAGTGGTATAACTACTTGCTAAAGTTCTCTAAAACATCAGGATCTACATTTTCACCAATAACAATAGTAAAAGGGTGCTTTAGGTAGAAAAATTTAGGTCCAACCGAGCTGCTACCCCCAGAACTGTATAGAGGAATAAATGGTGGTCGGGCATGCTTTCCCGGATAACTTGTTCTCCCCAGATGCATAGGTGTTACATCTTCTTGTATGGGCTTGCCAAACATAACCAACTGGGATAAGTTGTCAGGCAACTCAAAATCATCTAGTGTGACCCATTCTTCTCAACTCCTGATCCTTCTGAATCACCTAGATCAACATACTCTGCATCTGCACCTTCATTGTCATCTACCTTGATGACCTGCTCGGTCCGAGCGGCTGCTGTCACTCCGTGAATTGGGGACTGTGCATTGATATCTTCTATCACTATAATACAATTCATATTTTACTTAACAAGAATGTTGAAATTTATAAATAACAAGAAAATATCTCTGAATGACAGTATGATACCTGCTTTGTCTTCATCAGCTGGAATTTGAAAATGTGTATATAAATCACCATGTAATGGAAGACTTTCTTGACCAACTGCACCTTCAACATGTTCTGTTTTATAATTAAAAATGATAAATAATACTAGATAATGGTGGCTTGAAAGTTGTAGCATATAAACTATCAAAATTGTAGATAATTTGTAGATAAGTGTAGATATGTTGTAAATTCACTGGCACAATAGTAGATACTTTGTAGGTATCTTGTAGATACTTGTTTTGGTGGTGTTGGTCTACACTTGTTCCCCAATATTGAACTGAAAATGCTCATTGTTGAAGTCTTTTTGTTGGTCATTATTTTTTGTTGAACTGCAGCAAGCTGAATATTCTATGTTAGTTTGTATATATTTTTTCGTATGTCTAAATTGTTTTGCTATAAAAATAAAAGTCAGATCTTACCTTTGCATCATCTTGTACATTTCTATTATTTATCATTTGCAAAACAGTCTGCACAGACTCATGTATAAACATTCGAAGGCTATCGAGTTCTACAAAGACAGCTTTCCTAAAATCTTCAAGCTTTCTATCAACCTACAAGTTACAATATAGTAAGTTGTTAACTTCATAATATGTCCTAACATGCAATGCAAAAACATATGCAATTATATAAAGATATATATCAGAATTTACAAATTTGTAGATATTTGGTAGACAATTTATAAAATGTAGATATATTGTAGATAAAATGTAGATATATTGTAGTTTATATGTATTACCTGCTTAATTCCTTTTTCTACTTTACTGATCTTCTCAGCAATAGACTCCTTATTCTCTTCTCCATCTGTTTGTTTGGGTCCAACGTAGGAGGATCAACATTGAAAACCTCAGATGTTTGTTCACCTTCTTGAACTTTGTACTCAATTTTGTCGGTCAAAATCAACACTCCAATCTCTTCTCCAGATTCAACTATGTTGGTAAACTAAACGAGGAAAAATAAATTAGTTTGATCAAGGTAAAAAATATAGAATACTTGTAGATATTTTGAAGGTAAATGTATAATCGTAATAAAAGAAAGTATACATTTATCCACTCAGGCTTTATCACCTTATCTTCAAAGGCACCTAACCAAGTCAGCCCCTTAGTAGCTGACAATCTTAGTATGCGAGGTACTGAGTTAGCATACCTCATAGCTAGATCAGTGCTGACAGTAGAGAAACACTCATAAACCCATACTTGCAATGCTAGTGAGCATCCCCGTATGAGATAAGAATGTACATACGGATTTAGTCTGTGCCTAACAGATTCCATCATCTGGGTAAAAGATTTAATACCCCATGGGTATGGCTCATACTGCCCAGATTCTACCAAATAGAACCTAAAGTGATCTACAAAAGAAACATGATCTTTGTCCGAAGGACAAATGAAAAATTCTAAAAGATAAAGGATGTACAACTTCACCGCATCCTCATCGTTTACCCAAGATCTAGTGGTTACTATCTGTTTCAAATAAGACTTCTCCACTCTTAATTTGTTAGGAAAATAACTGCTCATTATTTTGCTAACATAAATGGGAGTATAACCAAAATTAGTAACCTGTGTAACACATCTTACACCAGTAATTAATGCAAACTCACGCAATCCAAAATTTAATGTTTCACCCTTTAACAATACAGAAAAATATGATTCATTGGATTTGGTCAATTCATACTTCATCAGAAGATGAATGGATTGGTTTTGCATGCATATGGTGGGAAGAGACAGTAAGTAAGCAAAACACATCTTTTTGAAAAGATTCAAACCATTTAAGGACAGAAGCTCTTTAATCTGGCTAGGAATGCTAGGATCACACAAAGTATGGAATTTAAGCACCCCCATAATCAATATTATGTGGGGCAAAAAACTGTCAATTCTGCACAAATAATAAATTAATTCACATTAATAAAATGCATAAAAAAGAATAAATTCATTTACATTTTATCGACAATATAACTACAAATGATTACATAATATCTACAACTTAAAATATTTTTTATAAAAAGAAAGCAACAAAAGATAACTACAATTCTGCTTCAAATAGTACAAGTTACCTAACAGTATAACTACAAAAAAACTATAAAATATCTAAAATTATAAAGTCAGAACATCACAACTACAAATAATCTTCAAAACTAAGGCAATTAATCTAAACTTGTCTAAAACACGTATAATACAGATTTTACCATACTAAACCAAACAAAAAAAATTAGAAACGAAACTAATAAATGTTTACCTTCGCCAATGATTGGTTCCGAACAATTTTAGGGTGTTTTTTTTTGAATATTTCTTTATTTTTAGATTTTTTGAATCAGGAGACACCTTTGATTTCTTTCCTGTTCGAAGATTAGGGACCTCTTCTACAAAGTCGTCGTCTACAGAAATCTCTTTTCCTTTTCTTTTGAATTGTTTGACTGGTGTAGAAGTTTCTCCATCAGCTACATTAAGTTTTTTTTTTGTTCTCATTTCGGCTCTGATTTGTCGGGGAGAGGAACTATGACTACTCTCTGAAATTGCATGTGGAGATTTGCCTTGTTTTTTGGGCGATTTTGGGGATAAAACACCGAAATCAAATGAGGGTATATCAGCTACTGCTGATTTTTTAAGACCCTCTTCTAAAAAGTCGTCGTCTACAGAAATCTCTTTTCCTTTTTTTTACTTGTTTAACTAGTGTAGGTTTCTCCAACAGCTAAATTAAGTTTTTTTTTGTTCTTATTTCGGCTCTGATTTGTCGTGGAGAGGAACTATGACTACTCTCTGAAATTGCATGTGGAGATGTGCCTTTTTTTTGGTGATTTTGGGGATAAAACACCCAAATCAAAGGAGGGTATATCAGCTACTGCTGATTTTTTAGGACTCTTTTTCGAAGCTTTGTTGTTCTTCATTGATGAACTTCAACTGGAGTAAAATGGGGAACCAATTTGTTTAAAGGGTTTCTTCAATTTTTTGTGAATTTAGAGGGAGATTGGCTGGTTTCAGAAGATGGACAATTGTAAAAAGAACGTGGGTATGGGTAAAAAGAACGTGGGTACGGGGCTGAGGGGTTAGGAGAGAGAAAGTAAGGGATGAGTGGAGATACTGGAATTAAACGAAAATCCTTTAATTAAGGAGTAAAAAATATCTCATTAATTAAACCCTTAATTAATTATGGTATAGAAATGGTAATTTGGTATACTAAGTGTATTTAAGTAAAACCTTAAACATTGAGAATAAAAAGGTTTCATATGTGGCATAGGAATGTAAAAATTCCTAATAAAAATCTAAGTTAGAGCTAAAGCACAAAATGAATTTCTTCCCATCAATTTCAGTTTTGATTAATAATTTTTAGTTTGTAAGGTAAGCCTTCATATAACATAAATTTCCTCCCATACAAAATGAAGGAAAGAAACTAAGCGACATAGGATATAAAATAAGTTTTGTCTAACAACCGTTGATTTTTTTCCAAATTTGCTTCAATATTATATTATATAAAATCTGTGTAAGGATTTCATTATCTAATCACAGTCCAACAAACATCACATGTAATAGTATAAATTGTGCCTTCTTCATTCTTTCTCATACAATCAACTTAGTTCCTATTCAAAATACATTTTCATCCTTCTCCTACTTAGAAAACAAGATCATCTTCTGTATCTTTTTGAGTTTTGTTTGGCTCAAAAGTTAAAAATATACTTTGTAAGCTAGAAAATAATAAAAAATATGGGAGGGTAAATCGTAATCAAATATAATAGGCCTAGAGATATAAAAATGATAACTATGTTGTAGATCTAATACTTAAAATGATATTCTGAACTCAAGAAAAGTTGTTCGTCAGAAGTAAGAGGTAGAGAGAGAATGAGAGAGTTGTATTATTCAATAATAATACCGATGGCTTTTACAATAGGAAGGTCCCCTTTATATAAGGAGGGACCTTCCTTAACATAATAATAAAAGTATCGAACGTGGTTGACGTCCTCCTAGCGAGGACGCCCAGTTCTAAATAACGTCGTCTTCGCCCTCACGTCCGAGCCGCGCCCTTATTATAGCAGATATATGCTTACTGGGCGTATCCTTTGGCGTAGAGGCGTATAGGGTCAAATTTGACCCCATACAGTTAGTCCCTCCGCTCGTTGGAGGCGTATTCAGTAGACTTCTTCAATGGGCGAAAATGCCGACCTCGTCTTCGAAAAATTTGACCTTATTATAAGGGCGATGATGTGAGTAGGAGAAATATATGGCGTCGTTGATCTGTTGACACGTGGTCTCCTTTTTAAAATGACGTCACCGCCAGCATGCGTCATGATTGTACTTGCTCCCGAGGCATTTCAGGAGATGATTTGACGTTTTGGTTTCCCACGCCCATTTTGAATCATGCCTCTTCGATTTCCGTATATCTTACCCCTATAAATAGGAGGAAGGTTCAATCTTTTTTATCTTTCGAACTTCTGAATTCTTTCTACTTTCCTTTTCATCTTCCTTGCCAAAAACCGCTATTTCGTGCTGAATTCTTCCGTTTCTATTTAAACCACCCTTCTTATTGTCAGATCTTGATTTATATAAAAAATTATTATGACGAAATGTGGGCAAAATAGCAAAAAAGCCGAGGGTGACACCCCATCTAGGGTTCCACCATCTTCGGGTGGTGATGGAAAAAAGGCAGAGAAACCCCTCGTCCCTCTTAGCGTAGATAATATCCTTCCAAAAGAGATACATGCTCGTAGAGATTTCCCGACCAAGAGCCTGACTCCTTCTTGGGATCACAACGAGCTATTACAATCACATTTAGACGACCTGCGAGAGGCGTACAAGATTCCAAACCATGTGGTGATGGAGCCGGTCGGGACGGACTATGCCAACGCGCACCGGCCGGGATATTGCACATTTTACGAATATCCGTTCTTGATCAGGTACGGCCGCCCAGTTTATCCCCTCGTGGAGGAGCTCTGCCGCTTTTACAATGTGTGTCTGGCTCAGCTCACTCCCTACACTTGGAATGTGTGTCGTATTATGATCACCTACGTGGCTAGGGCCGAATGCAACGTTTCGATCCACCACCTCTTACAATTATTCAGCCCTGGCTACATGAGGAGTACTATGCTACAACTAAAAAGGAGTACTATGCTGCAACTAAAAAGCCTTGGCACGAGGGGCCTGGTCGTTAAGGCCGACGATAAGACTAACCGCCGTTTCTGGCGCAAATTTTTCTACATCAGGATGGAACACCTGGTGTCGAATCCTGAAGGATTCCCGGAAAGGTGGAATCCAGAACGTAAGTGTTTTTACTTGAATTCAGTACTATTTGTGATCTTGACCGTACGGCCATTATAACTTTTTTTTTTGTTTTCCCTCTCCTTTTTGCAGCGAGGGCTTCTCCACCCCGATTTGTTGACAATATTAGGTTGTGGGTGGAGAGGTTGATTCCATTTGCGGAGTAGTTCCGCACCTGGTCCGGGTTCCGTGATCGATACGGCCCACCAGGCAACTCTTTGACCATGGTTTGGAGGTTTCATTAGGTTTCGTTACCTGACTTATTTATGTTGGCAGGTCGGAACGCCCCTAAGAGGAAGAAGCAGAATGTCGCTGCCTCATCTGGGGTGGGGAGTGATTCTGGAGATGAGTACGTACCCTGTGGCTCGCCCAGTGATGGCGTTCCAGAGGTTCATCAACCTGAGGCTGCGCCTGTGGTTGCGTCCACAAGTGAAACAACTCCTTCACCGCCATCCCCACGGCCCGTGGAGGAGACTTCCGAGGGTGAGGAGCCGCCAGAAAGGAAGAGATGCCGGTTGATGCTCGGCAAGGGGATAGCCACAGAGGACGAGGGGGCGAGCCAGCCCCATTTGGAGACGAGGCTAGTTTTATGGCCGATGCGATCCGCTCGGGGAGGTCGGCTCCCTAGGGGAGGGAAGTTCTCGACGCTGCCCCCGTACATGTTCCGGAGGGTGGCGTGTTAGCTGCTGTTGAGGAAGCGGATGATGAGGAGAGGGCGGAACCTGAGACGGCCCCTGCGGATGCGGGTGCATTGAGGAGGGATCGAGCCCGCGTGGGGATGACGGCGGGTGGGTCTAACCGCCGGATTTTGATCCCCCGCGGATATAACCTGTTGCAACATAGCGAGCAGGCCGCAACGGATATGACCCTGCTGTGTGCGACCGCTGAGCGCAAAATATTGAAAGACGTTAGCGACAGGGATCTATCTCGAAGGGTTGCTGGCGTGGCCTTGCAGGTATATTTCATTTTTCTTTATGTATTATAAAGTGAACTTTGGTGCGTGCTAATTTGTCTTCTTTCTGTCTGTTCTTCAGACCCTCATTTTGGAGATAGAGAGGTGTCGGCGAGCGCAGAAAAGGCTACCACCTTTAAGAAGGTGGTAAAGAAGTACCGGGAGTGCCGTGCCAAGCATCAAGCGTTGGCGGACCTATTCGCACAAGACCCGCAGTTTCAGTTTTTTCGTGAGGGCCTGGAGTAGTCGGAGGCCCAGCTGAAGCGAAGGGTAGTTCAGCTGGAGCAGGTGGATGACCAGCTGATGGCTGTCTTGGCTCGAAATATTGAACTGGAGACTCTTCTCCAGTCAAAGGAGGATGAAATGGAGGTTGGTCGTGGGGTAGCTGCGGAGACCTCTAATTTATGTGCCGAGGACGATGACTTAACCGCCGAGCTCAATGCCAAGGCAGCTGAAATTGAGGCTCTTAAGCAGGCTTCTGTGTCCAGGTCCGACGACGGTGTGCCTGGCGAGGCGCGGGACATGTGGGTGTACGCCGAAGCCAAGCTGGTCATGTTCGATGAGTTGCTTGCTGCAGGCCAAGCCACTGAGGAGGAGGTAGAGGACCAGCAGCGTTTAGCTCGGGTTGCCCGAGAAGCCTGTGGATATAGTTCTAATTCCCCAGAACGGGCGGGCTATAATTTCGAAGACGTTAACCATCTGACTTCCAGGTCCTGGATCTCTGCAGCTTATCAAGCTGAGGGTGGTAGCGGAAAAGATGACAGACCGGCAGGCGACCGCGGACTGGACGGCGGGCCATGCTTGGACTTGTACTTATTTTGTTTTGTTGTTTTGTGGAGATGTAAATAGATCCCGTTGTACATGTATATTTTTCTTGACGATAATAGAAGTTACTCTTTCGATGTTTCTTTTCGTACCTTTTATTTTTGGTATCTTGACTCCGCAGAGTGGATGCTTGTTTGTTTGTTTGTAGAGGTTTTTTTTAGTGTGCTTCTCGAATGTTGCCTTGTCTGTTACTTACGTGCTTTGCACCGTAATTGGACAGAGTTGGCGACCGATAGTGACGGTTGCCTTAACCGTGATATTGTGGATGGTCCTGGCTATGTGTGTAACTTCGACTGTTGTCGAGTTATTTCGTTTGTCGTAGTCGAGCTGGGTCGACTTATTGACGATGGTGGCCTTAGCCGTTTACATGTTGGAGATGGCCGTAGCCATGTATGTGACTCCGACTGTCGTCGAGTTTGTTTGTCGTAGTCGAGCTGGGTCGACTTATTGACGATGGTGGCCTTAGCCGTTTACACGTTGGAGATGGCAGTAGCCATATACATGACTTCGACTGTCATCGAGTTCGTTTGTCTTAATCGAGCTGGGTCGACTTATTGACGATGGTGGCCTTAGCCGTTTACACATTGGAGATGGTCGTAGCCATATACATGACTTCGACTGTCGTCGAGTTCGTTTGTCGTAGTCGAGCTGGGTCGACTTATTGACGATGGTTGCCTTATCCATTTACACGTTGGAGATGGCCGTAGCCATGTACGTGACTTCGACTGTCATCGAGTTTGTTTGTCGTAGTCGAGCGGGGTCAACTTATTGACGATGGTGGCCTTAGCTGTTTACACGTTGGAGATGGCCGTAGCCTTTAGTACATTGGAGACGGTCGTAGCCTCTCATACATTGGCGATGGCCGTAGCTTTTCATATATTGGCGATGGCCGTAGCCTTTCATACCTTGACGATGGCCGTAGCCTTTCATATATTGGAGCTGGCCGTAGCCTTTAGTACATTGGAGACGGTCGTAGCCTTTCATACATTGGCGATGGCCGTAGCTTTTCATATGTTGGCGATGGCTGTAGCCTTTCATATATTGGAGCTAGCTACAGCCTTTAGTACATTGGAGACGACCGTAGCCTGTCATACATTGGCGATGGCCGTAGATTTTCATATGTTGGCGATGGCCGCAGCCTTTCATACCTTGGCGATGGCCGTAGCCTTTCATATATTGGAGCTGGCCGTAGCCTTTCATATATTGGAGACGGCCGTAGCCTTTCGTACATTAGAGATGACCGTAGCCTTTCATACATTAGAGATCATGCTAATCCAATCCCTTTGTCATACCAGTCAGGAGGGCGTATGGAGTGGCTGGTGTAATAAACTTGCCTCGTGAGTATCTCTAGGCATCCCTTCTGCCGCCTCATTAAAAACCTCCCCGAGAAAACCCAATTGGGACAAAACTCGGGCAAAGGGAAAAAGAGTACGACTCGGGAGGTGCCTTTCAGAAATGGAAATACTTGAGGTGGGCGACGTTCCAATTGTTTTGGAGTGTTTTTCCTTCCATTGTCTCTAACTGGAATGCCCCTTTATTCGCTGCTGCTGTGATTTTGTATGGTCCGTCCCAGTCGGTGCCCAATTTTCCTTCGCTTGGGTCTTTTTATGCCAACGTTTTGGCTTTGAGGACGTAGTCACCTACTTTGAGTGGTCGTATTTTGGTCCTCTTGTTGTAGTACCTTTCGACTTGTTATTTCTGGGCCACCATTCTTATGTGAGACATTTCTCTTCTTTCCTCGGCCTCATCGAGGTCTTGAAGTCTGTTCGCGTCATTTTCTGCTCCGCTTGTATGCGAATACCTAAGGCTTGGTTCGCCTACTTCGACTGGTATGACAGCATCGGTTCCGTAGACCAGTGAGTATGGTGTCTCTCCTGTGGAGGATTTGGGCGTGGTCCGGTGTGCCCATAGTACTTCTGGTAGTAGCTCAGGCCATAGCCCTTTGGCGTCTTCGAGCTTCTTCTTTAGTATGTTTAGTATCGTTTTGTTGGACGACTCTGCTTGACTGTTGGCGGAGGGGTGGTATGGCGTGGAGAGTATTCACTTAATATGCCATTTGTCGAAGAACTCAGTTGTTTTCTGGCCGATGAACTACCATCCGTTGTCGCAGGTGATTTCTTTGGGGATGCTGAAGCGGCAGATGATATTCTTCCATATGAAAGCGATGACTTCCTGTTCTCGTATTTGGGCGTACGCACCTGCTTCCTCCCACTTGGAAAAATAGTCAGTTAAAACCAATAAAAACTGTACCTTTCCTCGTCCTGCTGGTAGCGGGCCGACTATGTCTATTCCCCATTTGATGAAAGGCCATGGGGAAGTGACTGAGTGGAGAGGCTCCCCTGGTTGGTGTATCATGGGGGCGTGCTTTTGGCATTGCTCGCATCAGCGCACATATTCTGCCGTGTCTTTCTTCATAGTTGGCCAATAGTAGCCGGCCCGTATTAAGCATCGTACGAGGGCGTGATTACCTGTGTGGGCGCCGCAGTGACCTTCGTGCACTTCTTCGAGTACTGGTGTCATTTGGTGAGGGCCTAGGAACTTGGCCAGGGGTCCGCCAAAGTTTCTTTTGTAGAGCTCGCGGTTTATCAGGCAATACCGGGCGGCCTGTACGCGGAGCTTCTTGGCTTATTTTTTGTCAGGTGGGAGTGTCCCCTCCTGCAAGTAGGACACAATTTGGTTGCGCCAGTCCCAAGTCAAATTTAAGGAGAGTACCTCTGTTTGATCAATGGCTGAATGAAGGAGGGTGACCACGCTTTCTTTGTCGAAGTTTTTAGTGGCTGCGACCAGTTTTGCTAGGCCGTCTGCCTCGGCGTTCCGCGCCCTAGGAACCTGCTTAAAGCGGCATTCGTCGAGCTCGGTCATTAATCTGTGAATTTTCGATTGGTACTTTTGCAGTCTCTGCTCCTTGATTTGGTAAGTCCCAGTGACCTGGTTTACCACGAGCTGGGAGTCGTAATGGAGGACGAGTTGTCGATCTCCGTACTTGATGGCTAGTTTTATACCTACGATAACAGCCTCGTATTCGGCCTCGTTGTTAGTCATCTCGGGGCATCGTATGGACTGGCGAATTATTTCGCTCGTGGGGACCTCAAGAACGAGTCCCAGTCCCGATCCCAAGGCATTAGCGGCGCCGTCAGTGTAAAGAGCCCATAGGTCGGTGTTGGAGGGGGCACGAGGTGCCTCTTGTTCCGCCTCTGGAAATATCTCTACGTTGAAGTCGGCCACGAAGTCGGCGAGTACTTGCGACTTGATGGCGGTTCTCGGGAGATACGAGATATCATGCTCGCTGAGCTCTATGGCCCACATGGCGAGCCTGCCTGATAACTCAGGCTTATGTAGGATGTTTCTCAAGGGGAAGGTTTATACTACTTTTATGGGGTGGCATTGAAAATAGGGTCTGAGCTTCCGTGAAGCTACGACCAGTGCTAGGGCTAATTTTTCAAGGTGCGGATACCGTGTTTCGGCGTCAACTAAGGTCTTGCTAATATAGTAAAGAGGGGATTGCGTACCTTTAGTCTTGCGAACCAATACTGCACTGACGACGACCTCAGATACGGCCAGGTATACCAGCATGGGCTCACCCGGATTTGCTTTGGCCAACAGTGGAGGCGAGGACAGGTACACCTTCAGTTTTCTCAAGGCTTTGACACATTATTCGTTCCATTGTAATCCATTGTCCTTTCTCAGTACATTGAAAAATTTGTGGCATATGTCGGAGGATCGTGAGATGAATCTAGATAGGACGGCTATTCGCCCCGTTAGCTTTTGCACCTGTTTTTTGCTGTTCGGCACCTCAGGTATCGCGTCTATCGCCTTGATTTGGTCTGGGTTAACTTCGATACCTCGTTGCGACACGAGGAATCCTAAGAACTTCCCTGAGGCTACGCTGAAGGCACATTTCTCGGGGTTCAACTTCATCCCGTATCTTCTCTATATTCTGAAGGATTCTTTCAGGTGGTCGATGTGATCCTCTTTTCTTGTCGACTTTACCAGCATATCGTCGATATAGACTTCCATGGTCTTACTGAGCTGCTCTTTGAATATCTTGGTGACCAATATCTGGTACGTAGCCCCCGCATTTTTGAGCCCGAAGGGCATCACTTTGTAGCAGTAAGTCCCTTGATGGGTGATAAAAGTCGTTTTCTCCTGATCTTCCTCGGCCATCATGATCTGTTTGTAGCCGGAGTAAGCGTCTAGGAAACTTAACAGTTCATGTCCTGTGGTGGCGTCGATCAATTGGTCGATATGAGGTAGTGGGAATGAATCCTTCGGGCATGCTTTGTTTAGATTGGTGAAATATACGCACATCCTCCACTTCCCGTTTTTCTTTTTAACCATGACGACGTTGGCGACCCACTGGGGGTACTTTGATTCCCTGATGGATCCGTAGGCAAGTAGTTTGTCCACTTCCTCGCTGACCGCTTCATTGATTGCGGCATTGAATTTCCTTCTCATTTGCCGCACGAGCGGATGCAATGGATCGACGATCAGCTTGTGGGTGGCAATATCTTGCGGAATCCCTGGCATATCTAAATGGGAGAAAGCAAATAGATCTGCATGGTTAGTTAGGAATTCATGATACTTACTTGGATTGGCGAGGCCGTGGCCGATGTAGCCTTTCTTCGCTGGGTTGGTGTCATCTAATTGGACTGGGTCGAGGTCTTCGATAGTTGCTTTACATGCTTCCACGACGTCGGGATCTTTGATGGCGTCCGCTGTCGGGTCGACTTTAGTCCCCGACACAGCTAATTTCTATGCTTCCGCACTTGCCCCTTTTAGTTGTTGGGTGTGGGCGCAATCTTGAGTTATTTTGTAGCACTTTTGCGCGGTGCGTGGCTCTCCCCTAATGCTGAATATTCCCAATGGGGTAGGGAATTTGATCACCTGGTAAAGGCTTGAAGGAACCGCTCGCATGGCGTGTATCCATGGGCGTCCTATGATGATGTTGTACGTCGTTTCTTGGTTCATCACATGGAAAGTTGTTTCCAGCGTGACTCCTCCCGCTAAGACGGGCACGGTTATTTCTCCGGATGTCCGTTCCACTGCATTGTTAAAACCGGTTAGTGTTATGCAGCACGGTATTACCCTATCTTCGAGTCCCATTTGTGGAAGGACCCTTGGGTGGATAATACAGGTGCCACTTCCATCGTCGATCATGACTCTTTTGACATCCGTATCAGCGATACGTAAAGTAATAACTAAAGCATCATAGTATGGGAAAGACAAACCGTTGGCATCGGACTTGTCGAAGGCGATACTACCTTCGAAGTCGTCATACCATTCGTGGGATATGGTCCGCTTCAGTCTGTGTGTATTGGCGAATTTGACGTGGTTGATCGTTGAGTCGTTGCTGCCACCGACGATCATGTTTATCGTTCGTGTTGGGGAAGGCGGCTTTGGCGGCCCGCGGGGTTGTTCCCGTCCGCGCGCAAAGTTGATTTTCCCTTTGTCGCTGAGTAACTCCTTCAAGTATCCCTGGTTCAGCATCCTAACTACTTCTTGCCGTAGGCCTATGCAGTCTTCGGTTTTGTGTCCCCGTTCCTGATGGAACTCACACAGGACGTTTGATTTCCTTGTGGCGGGGTCTGATTTCATCTTCTGCGGCCATTGCACCTTGGTGCCTAGCTTCTCCAGTGCGTATACTATTTCTGAAGGAGACACACAAAAGTTATGTGCGGATAATAAGGGGGCGTACCTCTTTCGTTTCGAAGTGAGGCGACATGTCGTTGTAACGCGTCCGTATGTCTGGGCAGTGGATGGGAGGATCTGGTGTTCGGCTGATGTCGGTCTTTGTTGGAGCGCGGGGGTTGTTCTTGACGTCCCTCATTGCGCCGATCTCTCCTTGTTTCTGAGTGTATTGCCGTTAGCCGTTGAGTCGGCTCATTGAGATCATCCTCGTCCGCTCGTACCTTGGCACAATAGGCATTGTGGATTTCCTCCCATGTGGTAGGGGGATATTTCATGAGGCGGCTCAGCAGCTTCTTGGTCGCCCTCGAGCCGTCCCTGCTTAGCCCATTCTGGAAAGCGGCGACTGCCATACCTTCCGATACATTCGGTAGACTCATCCTCACCCTGTTAAACCTGGCTAGGAAGTCTCTGAGCCCTTCTCCTGTGGTTTGTCTGACGGCGAAGAAGTCGTTGACCCTTGCTTCCGCTTTCTTCGCACCCGCATGGGCGGTGACGAACTTATCCGCTATTTTCTCGAATGTTGATATTGCCTTAGCTGGCAACTGAGAATACCATGTCAAGTCACCTCCTGTTAATGTCCCGCCAAACTTCTTCAGCAGCACCGACGGTACCTGGTCTTTTGATAGGTCGTTGCCCTTTACAACAGTGACGTAGTGGATCAGATTATCCTCGGGATGCGTGGTTCCATCGTATACCTTCAAGTAGGGAGGCATCTTGAAGGTTTTTGGGATAGAGTAAGGGGCAACTTCTTCAGTGTATGGCTGCTCTACGAACCTCCCCACGTCGCGTTTTGGTAGCAACTTGGGAGCTCCGGGGTTTTTCTCGACCCTCTCCTGGTGTTCCTTCATCTGGTCGCGGAGTGCTTTGTTTTCGTTTTCCATTTCTTCCATATTCCTTAGGATGGCAGTTAGTGTAACGTCACTGGTCTGTGCTTCGATGGGTTGGTTATTTACTCATGTATTCTCATGTTCGCCCATGGCAGCGGTGATGCTTACCGTTGGCACATACCTGATGTTGCCTTGCGGTGATTTCTCGACCAAGCCACTTAGGGTGCTTGTCAGCCATTCTTCCAGTAGCTTTTTGACCACCGAGGGTGCTTCCTTAACAGCAGATGTGGAAGCTCCCTTTTCGTGCAAGATCGTTAGATCTTCGGATGGGGAAGATGAGATCTCTGCACCTGGTGCGGTGCTGGGGGTTGCGTTGATGATGACGTTGTCACTGGCCTCGTTGAGAGGACCAAGAAGGTTGGTTGTGACATCCACTATAGCTTTCGATCTGGTGTTATTTTTAGCCATCTTTTGTTTTCGTGTGACGTAGAGAAAGGTAATTGGTTGATCTCTAGGTGGATACTATGATTTTGATTCTCGAAATCCCCACAGACGGCGCCAAATTGTTTGGCTCAAAAGTTAAAAGTATACTTTGTAAGCTAGAAAACAATCAAAAATATGGGAGGGTAAATCGTAATAAAATACAATAGGCCTAGAGATGTAAAAATGATAACTATGTTGTAGATCTAATACTTAAAATGATATTCTGAACTCAAGAAAAGTTGTTCGTCAGAAGTAAGAGATAGAGAGAGAATGAGAGAGTTGTATTATTCAAAAAAAATACCGATGGTTTTTACAACGGGAAGGTCCCCTTTATATAAGGAGGGGCCTTCCTTAAAATAATAATAAAAGTATCGAACGTGGTTGACGTCCTCCTAGCGAGGACGCCCAGTTCTAAATAGCGTCACCTTCGCCCTCACGTTCGAGCCGCGCCCTTATTGTAGCAGATATACGCTTACTGGGCGTACCCTTTGGCGTAGAGGCGTATAGGGTCAAATTTGACCCCATACAAATTTCTCATAAACTTCTTCCTTCACTTCTTTTCATATTTATCCATTGGCATAATGCTCCTGGTCCTCTTGCAGTTGGAAACTAAAATTTCGCACAAAATTTCACTTACCATATTCGTAAAAACCTAAATTAGTTGTTAGCTTTTGAAAAGAAATGGTGCCAAAAAGAAATACATGTCTCATTCCTTGGGGCGAAGTAACTATCACCGTAGAGGACATGCTAGTTTTGGGAGGTAATTTTCTCTACCAAGGGAATATGTATTAACTTTCTTAAGTTAGAAGATCAAATAAGATAAATAATTAATTATTGGAGGCTTAAAGTAAAAAAATGAAAACTCCATCTCATATGGTCACTCATGAATGAATGGGGAAGGTAGTGAAATAGAACATGATGTCTTACTTACTATATGAATTTCACGACTTATCTTCGTTGCGTCTACTTACATTGTAAGAAGTTTCCCTAATGCAATTCGTCTTGCTAAGGTAACAAAATTTCGCTTGCACTTGCCTTTCCTGAAAGCATCTATGGAGATCTATACTGCAATAAATAATGGGTGCGAGATTTTGTTACCCCGAGCAAGACGAATTGCTAAGGGAAAAAGTCTTTTACAATGCCATTACAGGTGGACCTTAGTAATACAAATCGTGAAAACCATATACCAAGAAAGGTATTATGTTCTATGTCACTGCCCTTCCCCATGAATTCGTCCAACCATCAATCATGAGATACAATTTTTACTCATTTATTTCGAATCTCCACTAATGGATTATTTATTCTTATATGATTTTCTGAGTTTATAGAAATTCATACATATTCTCTGAGTAAAGAGAATGACCTCCCAAAACTAACATATCTTCTAAGGCGATAGTTTCTTCATCACGAGGAAAAACAAAGTGTATTCGTTTTTGGGAACCATTTCTCCCCAAAAGAAAACATTTGATCTTAATTTTTATCGAATATAGTAAGTGAAATTTAGTACGAAATCATAGATGCTTTTTTGTTAGGTTTGACAAGATAAGCTCCGCTGATCGAAAAAGACCACGCTACCCTTTAACAAGACTTAGTCCGCGTTTCGACATAAAAATTGTAATCAATTTTGATTTCAGATTAACAAATTTTATCTCGGTCCCTTTTTATTTATTTATTATTATTTAGGTCTCAGTAATTCTTTTTAATCTGAATTTACTACTATTATTTTTAACTGTTTGTACCTTATGACTGGATAACCCCTCTACTTTCCCCCTACTGTCGCATCTATCGTTTCGTCTGATTATATAGTAAATCAATTGGCTTTCTGGTAATTCTAAAATATAGTAACATAAATATACGTTTAATAAATTTTTGTTTATTATTTTTCCATGTACAAGCGTACACAATAATTTCTAAAATCAATTCTTCTAAAATTAAATCGAAAAAGACGATTACTTTTGTAAATTAGTTTAATATAAAATCAAATTCAGAGGGTCCTCAGCCTTTGTTCAAAATCATGCAGGCACGTCTTGTTAAAAGCGAATATGACGCGAACGCAGAAAGCCAGCAAATATGGAAGGGAAAAGAAAAGAAATCCTTCATTTTCTATCAACATTTCCCTTTCTCTTCTATAGATGCCATCTTTTGTGTTAGAATCAGACGAGGAACAGGCCACAGACAACTAAAAAATGTGGAGTATTTTTTCTTCTTCATGTTTTTAAGGATTCTGTATTAGGACTTTCTCCTCGTTGTTCCAAACATCATATATATATTCTCTTCCCTTCTCTCCCTTTTTTGGGTCCATCAATCACTTTAATTACATTTTTAATCTTGTACCCGTTATATGATTTTTTTCTTTATAATTGATTTAATTTTCTGAGCCGAGCATCTTCCGGAAATAGCCTCTACCTTCATAAGGTAGGGATAGGTTTACGTAGACGCTACACTCCCCAGACCTCACTTGTGAGATTTCACTGGGCTTTTTTTGTTGTTGTAGTAGTTGTTGTAATTGCTTTAATTTTCAAAATTCTTTTTTCGTAGCATTCTTATTTATTCATTTGCTCTGGTTGAATAATTAGCATTGCCCTCCTTTCTTTCTGGTTTTTAGGACTAAATAAAAGTTGCGAATCATTGATTTTAGGCTGCTCCAGATATTAGCTAATAGGAGTAAACAACCATGGGGAAGCCCACAGGGAAAAAGAAAAGTCATGTAAAATCAAAATCAAATGCTGGAAATGTGAAACATAGTAAAGCTGCTTCAGAGCATAAATCCAAAGCATTTGATGAGGACACAGCTGTGTTTATCAAGATGTCTCAAGAACTGAAGGAAGGAGGAAACAAGCTCTTTCAGAAACGCGATCACGAGGGCGCTATGTTGAAGTATGAGAAAGCCATCAAATTACTTCCTAGGAATCATATTGATGTTGCCTATTTGCATAGCAACATGGCTACTTGCTATATGCAAATGTGTATTAGGGAGTTACCAAAAGCTATAAATGAATGTAACTTAGCACTTGAAGTTGCACCAAAATATAGCAAAGCTTTGTTAAAGAGAGCAAAATGCTATGAATCATTGAATAGGCTTGATTTAGCTTTAAGAGATGTGAACCATGTTTTGGGTATTGAACCTAATAATTTGACTGCATTGGAGATTGCAGATAAGGTTAAAAAGGCAACAGCAGAAAATTTTTATAATGTTGAAGATAAAAAAGTAGTATTACCACCTCCACTATCTGACAATGTTCTGAAGGATAACATGAAAAAGAAAAGGAACAGTAAATTTGACAGAAAGAAAGCTGTTGAGATTAAGGAAGCTAAGGTTGATGGGGTCGAAGAAGAGAAGACAGAGGACAAGGTGGTTGTGGAGGAGAAGAGAAGCGTTGAGGAAGAAAAACCAGCGACAAGAACAGTGAAGTTGGTTCTGGGGGAGGATATAAGATGTGCACAATTACCAGTTAGTTGCAGGTTTCAACTTGTGAGAGACATAGTTCAAGATCGATTTCCAAACTTGAAGGGTGCACTTATGAAGTATAGGGATCAAGAAGGTGACTTGGTTACGATCACAAGCACCAATGAGCTCAGGTTGGCCGAATCATCTGTTGATACCCAGGGTTCTTTAAGACTCTACATTACAGAAGTTAGTCCTGATGAAGAACCTATGTATGAGGCAATGAGGGTTGAAAAAGATGTGAATCCCAGTATTTGCAAATCAACTATAGTCGCGAAGGAAAGGAGGAAACTGGATAAGGGGCCAACATGCCCCGAGAACTGGATTATCCAATTTGCAACGCTATTCAAGAATCATGTTGGAGTGGATTGTGACTCATATCTGGATCTTCACGAGACAGGAATGAAGTTATATTCAGAAGCTATGGAGGATACTGTTACAAATGCAGAAGCAGAAGAGCTTTTTGAAGTTGCTTCAGCTCAGTTCCAAGAGATGGCAGCTTTGTCTTTGTTTAATTGGGGAAATGTGCATATGTCTAGAGCCAGAAAAGAAGTATTTTTCACAGAAGAAGGTTCTGGGGAGTCGGTGTCTGAACAGGTTAAATCTGCATATGAATGGGCAGAAAAAGAATATGAAATGGCAGAAATGAGATATGAAGAAGCTCTTAGAGTCAAGCCAGATTTCTACGAAAGCCTTCTTGCACTCGGTCAGCAGCAGTTTGAACAAGCAAAACTCTCTTGGTACTATTTGATTGGTAGTAAAGTAGAGTTGGAGACAGGGACATGTGCAGAGATCTTGGAGCTCTATAACAAGGCTGAGGACAGTATAGAAAGAGGGATCGAAATGTGGGAAGAGATGGAAGAACAGTGTCTAAATGGACTCTCGAAACACGATGAATATAAAGCTCAGTTGCAGAAAAGGGGTTTGGAAGGCATACTTAAAGATAAACCAGCTGAAGAAGCTAAAGAGCAAGCTGAAAACATGAGGTCTCAGATTTACCTGTTATGGGGAACCATTCTCTACGAACGTTCTGTCGTGGAATTTAAGATAGGATTACCAACCTGGGAAGAATGTCTAGAGGTTGCAGTTGAGAAGTTTGAACTAGCTGGAGCTTCTCAAACTGATATAGCAGTCATGATAAAGAACCACTGTTCAAACGAAACTGCTATGGAAGGTAAAATATGAATATAGATTTTGATAATTGGTTCTTTTATGTTTTCCTTGTGTGATTTTCTTTAAAATCTTGCACTTTTTCTATTCCAGGGTTCAAGGTTGATGAGATTGTACAGGCATGGAGTGAAATATATGATACAAACAGGTGGCAAACAGGGGTGCCAGCTTTCAGGCTAGAGCCACTGTTCCGTCGTCGGGTTTCAAGTCTTCATTCTATACTGGAAAATATTTAAATTGCAAAGCTTATGATACACTAAAGCAGAGACTACTGGTATTGCCAGAACAAGTTTATTTGGTGATATATTTCCAAGTCATTATATAAGTAACTGCTTCCAAGAGTAGTGTGTTATTGTAAATTGTTCATCATTTACATGTCATTCTGAACTTAATGGTAGTGAGAATAACTCAGAGCATGTAATCCTAGAGATTTCTGATGATGCTTTTACTGTCTGTTCTGTCCACTCTTACACATAACAAGAAAAAAAAAAGTAACTCAAACAGTAGAAAAGGAAAAGGAGGAACATAATATTTGGAGATGCATGTTACTCTGGGTAAAATTGAATTTTCTTGATTAACAGTGTTATCATCTTAAAACAGAGATTTTACATACGTCCTTTGTGTTTGTTGTGGTTTGACTTGGGCATTTGCCATATGGTCATTTCAGTTACAATTTACAAGTCAGAATGTCATCTTCGCTTAGTCAGAACAGGAGCATTATCGAACCAACAATATTCAGTTATAGCTACCACGAGAGGTTCCTTTCAATTGTCATTAACAAATACCCTTGAGGAAAGGGTCTTTTCCTTTTACCATCATCTTCATATGTACCCTGAATATTTATTGTTTACAATCCTGGCTCACTGAAATTGCATTATTGTTATTTTTGAAAAAAAACATAAAAAATAAAGAAAAAAATAAATAAAAATAATGCAATTTCAGTGAGCCAGGATTCTAAACATTATTGTTATGTTAGTTTCCCATCTTACCACATAAACTGTGAGTCTACCAAGCAATTGGATGTAACTTTGCATTACATTCCATATTGCATGGTAATAAAATTCTTCTTCAGATTGTTAAGCTTGGTACGTTAACCTCTTGAAAGTTTTTGATTATTGAAATTCAAATTTAACTTGTTAAAGCTAAGTCTTACATGGCCCGATGATCCTAGTTTTGGCTGATGAAGACGTCATAAGTTGAAAAACGTCCTGCGCTCATAAACTTTTTAACATCAGCTGCATAAGAACCTGCCTCTATAGCTTTTGTTTTATTGGAACAGAGATCATATGTATTTGCTTCCAATAATAACTTATCAGATACATATTAGATTACCTACTGTTGGTTAATTGTAGAAGATGGATCTCTTTCACTGAGCAAAGAATTCACGTTCTTGCAGATTCTTTTTTTGTGAATTGCTGTCTTCGTGATTGTTATTTACTAGGGTGTGCATTCGAATCGGTTTATCGATAAATCGAATCGATTATTTGTTATCGGTTTATCGATTTCAGTTTCGATTTCAAAATTTTCCTTATCGATTTATCGATTTCGATTTTGTTATCGGTTTATCGATAAACCGATAAGCTACAGTAATTTATTTATTTTTTAATTTTTTTAAAAAAAATTAATTTTTTTTACCCTTATTCTATAATACCATTTCCTTTACCCTAAGTCTCTAACCCTATTATTTCCTCTACCACATTTAAGGAATGATGATATTTAAAGATCAAGGGAATGAAGTTCAAATTAATGGAAAACGGAATTAGCCGTGATGATGTATTTTGGTTTTTTGTTTTTTGTTTTTGTATACCGTTGGAGTGTTGGTGGCATACATTTGATCCCTTACTTTAGTTTCGTTGCATGCTTGTTGACACAATTTTTATGTTATAAACGGTGCTCATCTTATTTTAGCTTCTTTTTGTCCATATTAGTTAGGTGTGTTTGTAGCGATATACTTTCCGTGGAATCCCGCAAATTTTCTTATTGGTGTAATCGATAAGCCCCAAAAATCGATAAATCGAAATCGAAAAAATCGAAACCTTATTGAAACGATAACGATAAACATATGTACAAATCGATAAGTAATTATCGATAAGGGTCAAAATCGAATCGATAAATCGAATGCACACCCCTATATTTACTTTTGGAGCAAATTGCTGTTGCATCACGAGTTTTGGCTTTGAAGACTGGTTCTTTCTAGGATGCCAAGGCTGCTGTACAAACGTTGGCTTTTATGGTTTTGGTTAATCTTGAATAGAGGATCCAAGCAAAGTATCTCTTTGTGATTTGCATTATTTGCATTCAATTTTTCACACAGCTAGTAAAGTAAAGCACTGGATTTGTAAGTCTGTTGTAAATAGAAATAGCATACTCAGTTTTCATCTGCACTCAATCCCACAGATTTTGTATAATGTATTTTGTTAGAAATTATCCTCTTTCATATCATATTCTAGTGTGTCTCTGTTGAATTCCGTTGTTTCTTTTTTACTTTCTTTTTCCCCTACCTTTCGAAATGCTCGGCTATAGGTAGCCAAGAGAACTTTATGCCATTGTTTTCAGTACTTACCGTTGTTATTGTTACCCATCCACATTGGAAAAGGGAAAAAAAGGGGAAAGTAAGAGAACAATAAAGACTGCCTGCGGAAAAGCAAGGATGTGTCAATAGGGCGAACATATTTTATATGTAGTGGATTTGGGTTGCTTTTGGCTCCAACCTTATATATGTGTGCGTATGTGTGTGCGCGCGCGTGCGTGTGTGAGAGAGAGAATCCTTTAGAATTGGTATATTAAGAGAATTCCACTTACTGTTTCAAGAGCGATGCTCCTCAAGCTAGTTTGAACTCCAGATCCAGGGACTCTTAACACCTGGATCCGCCCCTACTTGTCAATCTCCA
>MU782561.1:8656-18970 GCA_026770625.1 Nicotiana glauca | reverse complement strand
CCCCCCCCCCTTTTTTTTTTGAGAAAGGCTGGTGAAGCTCAAAATGATTTGAATAAAGATGAGATATTCAATATATCAATCTGCAGCTGGGCTTGCAAGATGGGAAAATGAACCCAATATTTCTCAAGTTCTTGGAACTAAGGCACCATATTCCTTGTGTTCTTTGAAGAATATGATTCCTGCAATAAAGAACTACACACACAAAATCTAAGAGGAGATAATACTGAGGTTAAATTCTAGCAGATTATTCGACTGGTCAAATAAATGTTCTTTTCAAAGGGAAATAAAGCTGTTTTTCTTCCTGTAATCAGGGGACCAGCCAATTAAATAATAAGAACACAGCAAAATCGTCTTTCGAGTACAAAAGTGCCATTATTCTCTTGTGGCAAACTTTTTCTTGCAACGATGTTACAAAAAAATTAACAAAAAACTTCTGAATACAGAAGCAAAAACTGGTTTACAAAATAAATTAATAATGAAAGAAGGCTGTTACATAGAGGTTGACTGTATCCAAAACTTTTAAATTAGCATTATTCTTGAACTCCATCTACACAAGGTTTGAGCAATTCAAATTATAAGCCTCTTCAAAGGAAAAAAGCACTCGTATACACCATAGTTGCTTCACTGATGCTAGCTGTTCCTGAAGCCGCATATCAAGGAAAATTTTGGTGTTGTGCAAGAACCTCAAAAATATTTGTTTCCTTCAACAATCAGTGTTCTAGTGCACTACGTATAGAAAGTGGAGGATCTTGCACAACGCCTCTATATATGAGGTCATGGTTTAAGAATAAAATAATGACAGTTATATCGTCATGAAAATGACGCCGGACCTTTTTGCCGATGTTCCGAAGATCCGAATAACGCATCTCTCTCTTTTTGGCAGCTTCATGGAGAGCAGCTTTAACAAGCCTCTTTGCACTTCCCTGTATTTGCAAGAAAATCATGAGCATGAAACAGTGAGAAGATGTGTTTTTCATATTCAAGAATGCATACCAGAATATGTCAATAGGGCCAAGGAGTTTAATCTCTTTGAAAGAGTCAAAATGTGCAATATGTGTCTACACACACACACAGGATAATCTCGAGCAATAAGACTTAAAGAACTTTAAATCCATTAAGAAGCAGAAAACCTCGCCTAATACAGAAGAATAATAAAAGGTCTTTACATAAAAATAAAGTGAACCGTAAAAGAGAAAAAGGATAAGACTTCTGTCATTTGGTATGGCAGAGAAAGATGATACGAATACAACTTAACTGAGTTTACAGGATTACTCAGAAATTACTTAGCAACTCAAAGGAGCTTCAACTATGTTCTCGAAGCTTGAGTAGCTTCATTGCTGGTGTGCTCCCAAGATCAAAGTTATATTTGATTATCATCCAAATGGTACAATGCTCTTCTAAAATATGCATAATATCTTGATACACTTCTGTTACTTTTTCTTTCACCGTATCGATAAAATACACACAGCAGTCGCATATCAATCTAGAAGGTCTGGGCATTTCATTTAACAAAGATCACGAAGAGGCATTGTCCCTACTTACAAGAATTGAAAGAGATCAAAAGGAGAATAGAACTCGGAAGGGGAACAAGACTGTATCTCTCACACTCTGAATATAAAGGAAAGAATTCTTTTGTGTTAAAGAGAAAGGCTTTTCAATAAATTATGACAGAAGAAATAAGGAGAATATTCAGGGTAGAAATAATGGAAAGAGATTAGGCAAGTCATCTACAAGTTGCTGAAATTCTAATTGGAAATGCCAGAGGGCTTGACAACCTAGAAGACGAGTAACACCTGAAGATATGGTTCTTGAATTATCAAAAAAGAAAAAACCAATTATGTATATCATCAAATGTAAACATGTATTTGAAGTCATAGTCTGCCCATGAGAGAAGTGTATGAAACCTAAAATGTGAACTCAATATGCAGGAAAAGTGTAATATTACGGTGCATAGAACTTACTTTACGAGGATGACTCTGAACAATTTGAACGGCCTTCTCATTGCTCAAGTGCTCCCATAGACCATCAGAAGCAAATATGAGGAAGGAGTCATTTGGGTGTAGAGGATGTGTTAAAATTGATGGAGTAGCCAACAGGACAGGCATGTTAATGGGTTCAGAAACTCTGAATTTTCCGTTTATTGGTTCCCTGCAATACTTGGCGTGTTTAAGGTAAACATCACCAATGGATCTTGAGACCTGCAGTCAGTTAAGGAGACCGATTTTGACGTAAGTTACCAGAATGAATTCTAGTATCCATGAAAAGCAATAATTGTAGAAGAACTTCAATTTGAAAGCATGACATGCAGGTACAAACAGCCCAACCATAGACTAATAATGTTCTCAGCTAACAATAACCTCTTTATCCTATCGATGAAAATATAAAATCCATGAAACAGTAGATATTTTGAGAGGCATATCAATTTTTCTATAAAGTATGAAGTCATCTTGAAAGTTAAAATCTACTTTTCTACACAACATTCCGTTTACTTTAGTTCATTATTACACCATCTGGGCATCCGTAGTATGGTAGTTCTCCAGCAAAAAGTTGAGGTAAGCTCAATTTAAAATTATATACTGTAAGTGGCCATAGGCCCTAGCAAATAACATCATTCTTACCAAAGTCTTTTGTTTCGGATATAACTTGGCGGAAACTCTTCCGTATGAAAATAATTAAAGCTGCAGATACACGTCAAAGTTTCTATGCATAACCTATGCACGGACCAAATATAGGAATATAGGAATATGGGGAGTACGGGGATAACTTGGAAGGTTTTTGTCATAATTTTATAAAAGATTTCTTTTTATAGTTGATTTTACCTGAATTATTCCTTTTACCCTCCAAACGCCATGTCTAAGAACAACGATTTGTGGATCATTTGGATGCAAGTCTTTTAGCTCCCACCTAATAGACTCAATGTTGGCATTATGCTCCGTTGAGAGCTGTATAGCAGCAATTTCCCCAGTGTTTCCAACCTTCTTTCCAAGGACTACACGAGAGTCACCAAGATTTGCTACAAAAAGTGTCTGCTGATATATAGCTCCAACCAGGCAGCATGACCCCACTGTCGCCATCTGTGGTCGAGAATTCCAATTTTCTGAAACAAGAGAAGTAAACCCTCTCTCTGTCTCAAGAAAGGCCCTTTGAATTGTTTCCGCTGTTACAACACCATTTCCTTCAGCTGATGCTGCTGCGTTAAGACTAAAATCCATGAAACCAACATAAAGCTTTCTTTTTCTAAAGGCCAAATCTAAAATATTTAGGACAAAGGGACAGACTGATTTTACAAAAACAATAGTAGCATCCACGGGCACTTGAGCTCCCTGGTTTTTGGGGATTGGGAGTTAGAGATGGTAATGGAGCAGAACAGCCAAAAGAAGGGTAAGGACCACCCTTCTCCAATATTTCACAGGATCAATCAGCAAAGTAGATGGAAGGAATTTCTTTTTTCTGCCTCTGAACTGTGAGTATTTAAATTTCATCCATGAGTACTCTTCATTTGTGAAATATATTGGGCACTTGTTTGAGATAAATGTTTACATAGTTACATTTCCTACCAGTAGAGAAATACGCACACTTTAAAAGAGTAATGTCTTAACGACAAATGAAACCAATGACAGAAGTAACACTGCTTCAATCCCAAACTAGACGACATCAGCAAAAGATGTACTACCTAAAGACAGAATTTCTGTAATGAGGATTTTCAGGAGTGATTTTTTTCAATTGTACAATGGTACTGCTAGCAGAAATTACAAGCTTCGGTGATGCAGCTTATCTAGTAGTAGAATGAAATGGACCTAAATAAAGAGGAATAATACAAAAATATCATATAACCAAGGGGTGCCATTCCTTTTGTCCCATAGGTTCACTTAAAGGTCAGTGGTTCGAGTCAATAAGCAAGGAGGCCATTCTCACCAAAGCTCGGGCATTTACTTTTCTAGTTAGAGACCGATATCATGGGGCTAATGCAGAATCCACTCAAAGGATTCCCTCCAGCCCTGTAACTTCAACTAATTAGACTTATAAGGCCTAGCCTTTCCTCATTCTTGAAGCAACATTTCTTAATAACCCGATGGGCAAAGCATCCCGCATTCACGCAGGGTCCGGGGAAGGGGCGCACGCACGGGGATGAATATAGACAGCCTACCCTAATGCAAGCATTCTTGAACCAAATTCTCTGCCTCAATCGACCTTCCCTACTTCAATCGACCTAACCAACTACTATCAAATTTAACATTTTTAACTAGTAGTTAAAAAAAACAGACAAAAATTGGCAAAACACACATTAAGAAAAGAAAAACAAAGAAAAGATGAACCTTGGAAATGTCGAAATAAATGATCACAAACATAACGAGCAGTGTCAGGGCCGCCATGACCATCATAGACTCCAACAAAAGTTCCAAATGGACCTGACTCTATCTGACTTTGATCCTCTAAAACCTGATTGGCTTGCACAATTGCCATTGAGAATTCCCCACTACCGTACTTTCCAATATCATGAAACCACAACAACCCATCTTTCCCAAATCCACCACTGGAATTGGAACTTGAACTTTCGCCTCCCCTACTTTCACTTGTTTCACTGTAACTCCAGCATCTTGGTAGGAAATTCATCAAGTTAAAGGTTCATTGAACTCAACCCCAACTCAAGAAAACTTCCAATTAGTTAAAGATTACAACCTCAATTATATTTTCTTGAAACAATACTGTTTTTTTTCCTTGGGGGTTAAAGGACAGTTGGATATGGATATATAGATACACTATATATATGTAGAGGACCACGAGGATGTAGATTGGGGGCCAGAGGGAGGTGGGGGTGTTGGTTGGAGGAGGAACAAGAAATAGAATGTGTTCATTCTTATTTTGTCGGCTTACGTAGATTTCATTGCTATAACATCTACTACTACGCTCTGCGTGCGTCTATACATGTAAAAGCAACCTACATATACATATACTATACTAATACGGTATATATGGAGGTTAAGAAAGATAGAGAGCCTTTTAAAATTTATAATCTAAAATAAACTATAATAAATATTTATGTGACGTGATTGTATATTATTTATTAAGGTTAAAATATAAAAATTAAATTATTTTTAATATAAAAATTTACCATTTTATTTTGGAAGAGACTAAAAATAAAAGTATATTATATGAATTATGATAGATGAAGTAATATATTTTGAAAATAAATTTAGATTCTTTATTTTAAATTTAAGTTTAATTGAAGTAAAATGAGATTTCCTTTCTACTTTTAGAAACACGTGCTTGACATGCTTGGCTTCAATAGAGAGGGAATGGTCATTTTATATTCAACGATGAATGTTCACATCTTCACTTTCAGAGTATTTCTTCTAACTTGAATTATGGGAACCAAATTTGTTACTTTGCAGGATTAAATAGAAGAAGAAAAAATATCATTTGTAGGGAGGCTAGGTTTTGTAAAAGGGAGATTATTATTTGCACGGATTTAGAAAGGGACAGAATTTAAATGATGGTATAAAAAAGAGACTTACCATAGAAATTTGCCCGGATTAATTATATTGGATTAATTAAATTTGAATATATAGAAAGATTATACACGAAAGAAATGGATATTACGATTTTTGGGAGTGACAACTTATTTTAAAAACTGTTCACTGATGCTTGCAAAGGGTGTTTGGCTAAGCTTATAAGCTGGTTAACTGGCTTATAAGTACTTTTTTTACTTATCTACGCATTTGGTAAAATTAAAAGTGCTTATAAGTTAAGTACTTATAAGCCAAAAATAAGTCAAAAGCCATAAGTTGGTCTCCTCCAACTTATCAAATTTCAACTTATAAACACTTTAGATTTGACCAAAATATTTACTATTCTATCCCTAAAATACTTCTTTTTAAAATAAAACTCTTCGTATACCAAGTCCTTCCGCTGCTTATTATTAATTTCAGCACTTTTATCCAAACACGTAACGACTTATTTTTTAAATCAGCTTCAGCACTTTAAAGTGCTTTTCAACACCTAATGGTTATTAGTTACTCTAAATCAGCTAAGCAAAACGGGCTCATGTTTGGTTCATTTAACAAAACAAAACATTTACCAAGAAAAAAGAAAATTGGAGATGTTATTAAATGAAAGCAACCATTGTATAGCTTAAAATAATACAAGCATCCAAACACGAGATTATTTTTTCTAAAGATTGTTTCAAAAATCATGTACTTACAATTTTTTTCCAGACCACCAATTCTGGTTGACGTTGAGTCAGCATTCTCTTTGTCTCAATTTTTTAAAATAAATAAAATAAAGTGAAATAGTCAAATATTCTGTACGGATTATATATAAGGTCATTCTACGAATATGTTAATTCTATGTTCCCATAAATAAAGGTGTGGACAATAAATTACGTCGAAAAAATAAAATCAAGATCGAAAAATATTGCAACAATCGTAGTATCTTATTTCAAATATTTATGTTACAATTTTTATGAATTCTCCGATTCTTCTTTCCAATAGTAAATAAATTCAAGGGTTTTTGAGTTTGATCTTGAATTTATATTTGTTGTCACGAACGATGATCTTGAATTCAACTAGCACGAACTTTAATTTGAACTCGTACTCCTTGAACCTTGATTTTTTCTTCGTTCTTGAGTTTTTGAGCTTGAACTTGAACTTGATTGCTTGAAGTTCAAAACTTGTGGAGGAATTTGCGGTGTTTGATTCACGAGCTCTTTCTTGCTTCTTATTATAACTTCTGATATCTTTTCTTGACTATGAAGACACATATTTATAGTTGTGGAATGGATGAGTTATGATAAGAACAAACTCTTTCCGACCAATCAAATTGAAGTGTGACATGACTATATTTGATTGGCCAGAACATGTCACTAGCACACGTGGCGTGATTTTATTGGCCTTTTAGTTTGACTTGCCATGCCTTGTTATTTTGACATAAAGCATGCTCGTTTTTTAGTTTGACTTGTCGTGCCACATCATTCCACGTGTGGCATCAAACTGTGCCTCTAGGAAGATAATATCTTGGGCCTTAAGAAATTGGCTCATCATTTGTAACCCAACTAAATGGATTAGCCCAATGAATTTGGACCTATTTATTTAATCTCTATATATATTGAATTATGTAATTAATACAATTATATTAGCCCAATAGATTTATTTGAACTAATATATCTTGAATTTAAAATATAGTCCGAATTATTTTACGTATTTAATTTCAACAAAATTTATATGCTTACAAAAGGATTTGTATAGTACGAAATAACAAAAACTTATTTTTTTAAAAGAAAAAAAACAAAAGATCATAGGAATCATCTATTCCACATCGTTCCTTTTTGAAAAAAATTTATATCTTGAATTTAAAATATAGTCTGAATTATTTTAAGGATTTAATTTTGATAAAATTTATATGTCTACGGATGCTCCATACTTGAATGCTAGTCAAAATTTTAAATACTAGGCTTGGAGTATAAATTTATTTTGACATACTTCTTCCTAATGATAGCTTAAGAGACATTAGTCCTTGCAAAACTGAATCATTTCAGAGCTTATGGACTTTGCTTCTGAAATGCCCTTCTAATTCAAACTTATTTCAAAAAGAACAAATGACCCTTGAAGTTCATATCACATTCTTTCTGGAATTCTTATTTTGTAGTTGAAACTTTGTCGTAAATCGTGCCAATTTCATGCGCCTGACATATATATTACTCGAATAAACATGAAACTTTGATATATAGCAGTTGATCACATCGATAATTCCTTATGAAAGTCATACATCCATACCAATTTTAACACGGACAAAATTACGCCATCTTCAACTAGTATTACTTAGAATCCATCCAGGAATCAACTTACTTCTCCAACTTCAACTTGGGAACAGAATAATTAGGCCACACCATTGCAGTTGATCCCACATCGCCGAGCAAATCTTCAATCCCCTACTTCGTTAATTATATATACCCTGTGTTCTCATATTAATTGCGTTATCAACTAGCGGCATCATCAAATCAGTTCGACTTTGACCTTTAACGATTAGGATGCCCTAGTGCGAAGGTGATTTTTTCCTTCACCTTTTTCTATGTTTTTTTTTCTTGTTCTTTTCCCGTTTTTTGTAGGTTTTTTGTAGGTCAAGTAAGAAGGACATGTTTTTGTTCAACAAGATAATCCATGCATAAAAAAGACAATCTTATAGTGTGAGGGATGGGTATTCTTCCCCCTGAATATCGGAGAGACTACTCTTAATGTGGCTCGACTATCGGAGAGATTACTCTTAAAATGATTTGACTATCGAAGAGATTAATCTTAATGTGGCCCGACTATCAGAGAGATTACTTTTAATGTGTCTCGATTATCGAAGAGATTACTCTCAAAATAACCCGACTATTGGAGACATTACTCTCAATATGGCTTGACTATCAGAGAAATTACTCTTAAACTGACCCCACTATGGGAGAGATTACTCTCAATGTGGCCCGACTATCGGAGGCCATTTTACCCATTTAGACCTTTGTGCCCATTCTAATATTCTTGATTTGGACTTTGATGATTTTTTTTTCCAGCCTGAAGAGATGGCAAATTTCAAACACTATATCTCACCTTCCTCCAAACTTAAATATCTCGTAATCGAGACTGAAGATGGCATAAAACAAACCAAGCTCTTAGTTCACACCCCGCAAGCTGACCGGTATGCGACCTCATGGCGTTCTTCGAGGAACTCCCTTTATGTAGAAAACAAAACCTTGGAGCACAAGTCTACTTCTAATCCATTGTCCAAGATGTGGTCTCTCCAAGTGCCAATCCATCGCTACATAAACATTGCTAGCACCCTTCCAAACTTAGGGCATCGCATAATTCAAGGCGAAGTACGTTGGGAAAATACAACAGCAATTGAGGGCGAGTATTATCATATTCCAGGATATTAGGAATAGGCTGAAGATGTACTTGATGGAAGCCAACAAACCCTGAGTACAACAAAGATTTAGATGTTGTCTATGCCCCACTTTTCACTTATGATCGTAACTCGAACATTTTGCAAGCATCTTGTGAGGCTTGGTGCCCCAAGACGAACACGCTTCTTAAATCAACTGGGAACTATCTATCTCTCTTTGGGACTTACATATCCTTAGAGGTCTACCCATTGCGGGTTCTCCGTACGAAGAAGTGATACTTGAGTCAAGAGAAACTATCGGTTTGGACGAAAAATGGATGAGATTTATTCCTCGATTTTGCAAGTATTTATTTATTGCCCTCCATCACCTTAAGGAAGGTACATGTGTTAACCAAAAGGTTTCCTTAAGCAAGTGGACAAATTTTTGGTATAAAAAAGCTTTAATATTTAAACTTGCCTCACTGCAAAAGGAAAAGAAATTCGCGCGCCTAAAGTCGACACATAATCCTCGCAAAGTTATTCCTGAGACAAGTAGGTGGTCGAGTGATCAAGAAGCTATATTCTCCAAGCTTAGGGTGATGTCTGACAAGAAAGATGAAACATATATATCAGCCTTCTTATCAATTTGGCTATGTGCTTTTGTGTTTCCCTATCATTCGTCCCGAGACTTTTAAGATGGAAAGCATGATGGCAAGCGGGCGAAAGATTATCCTTGCGATCCCAGTTTTGGCGAGTATTTATCATGGTTTGAATAAGATTTCGTATCTTTCCCAACTTGATCAGGTCATAGTTTGTTTTCTTCTCCATTATGCTTATGGTTGGCTTGCACATTACCTCAAAATTCATTATCTACTTGCTAAGGGTCCGTTTGTCCCTTTGATGGTGGCGTACTCAAGAGAGGGAATTGTGAGGTACTTTGACAAGAAGGATGCAGGAAGATGCATCCACAACCGTGAGGATATATCTTTGACACCGATAATGTTGATCAATTCTTGTCCTTATTATTATGTGGATAATGATTGTGAGCACGTAATTTTTGCCCCAAGCAAATTGTTCCAAAATATAGGCAAAAATGATTTTTGAATTTGTGTGGCAATTTGTTGATAATTGTTTGATTAATAATAACTCATGAAATAAGTAGAAATACTAGGATTTTTTCTAATTTTTGAAAGGAAAAACAAAACAAAATACCATTTTTTGTATTAATTAAAAAATACCAAAAATAGAATTAATTACTCTTTAATTTTAGAAAATCAGGAAAAATTAAAAGAAAAATACAAAGAAAATATAGAAAAAAATAAAATAAAATATAATATAAATACGAAAATACAAGAAAATACAAAAATAAAATACAAAATACAATATATAGTACAAAAAACAATTGGGCCAAATAACAAATTCAGCAGCCCAAATGAATTAATACACAGACCAGGCCCA
>MU782560.1:10277-31259 GCA_026770625.1 Nicotiana glauca | reverse complement strand
TGTAGTATCAGCACAACAGACCCCATGTGCTGGTAAGTGTCTAGCCTAACCCCGGCGAAGTAGTGACGAGGCTAAACTGGACACCACATAACTTGTGCAGTTATAAATATACAGCGGAAATCGAATACCAAGTAATTATCAACATGGGAGGGGGAGACATGCTGTGGGGAAATACAAATTAACAGTAATCCAGAGTAACAACCAAACAGCTTAAAGCCCACAATGAAACAAGAAATCAATGTTCAGACATAACCACAGATATCATAATTACCATTGTTGCGGCGTGCAACCCGCTCCATAATTACCATTGTTGTGGCGTGCGACCCTCTCCATAATACTACTGTTGCGGTGTGCAACCCGACCCACATTATTTATCATTTATCATTGTTGCGGCGCGCAACCCGATCCTCAGTATCATTTGCTGCGACGTGCAACCCGCTACTCAATATCATTTAACAGTCTGAGTCCTCAAGCAATAGTCACAATGAAGGGACACGCAGCAGACAAATACATAGCAAACATCCCGGCAAGGGAGTACAATTAACAGTTCAATCATTCCGGCAAGGGAGAATACACTAAATACTTATGTCCCGGCAAGGAAATAATCAACAACATTTCCTTTTTCCTTACTTTACTTATCTTATAATTCATTTTACTATTCTGAGCCAACTCTCCAAAGAATCCAGTCATTTCATATATTTTCAATATTTGTATCACAATTCGAGCCAATGCTCCCAGGAATCAAATAATTATTTTACCATTCACATGTTATTCATAACATATAGAATTTCTCCAATAAACACGGAGTTCACAACCAAGTCATGGAAATCACATTATAAGGACTCACGGTCATGCTAGACACCAATGTATAGATACTCATCACCATGCCTATACATCATACTCGATCACATAGCAATTAGCAACAAGACTCAACTTCTATTCCCTCAAGCTAGGGTTAAACCAAACACTTACCTCAAAGCCTTGAAATCCACTTAATCTTCAACTATTGCTTTACCTCACGTTTCCACCTCCAATTCGCTCGAATCTAATCACAAATTGTTCAATTACTTTAATAAATACTATATAAATCGATTTGAATGTATAAAAATCCAAAAATTCCAAAACGCCCCCGAGCCCACGTGGTCAAAACCCGAGGTTCGGACCAAAACCCGATTACCCATTCCCCCACGAACTCAAATATGTAATTTGTTTTGAAATCGGACCTCAAATCGAGGTCCAACTCCCCAATTTATAGAAAACCTAGGTTCTACCCAAAAACCCCAATTTCACCCATGAAAATCCTTGATTTCAAGTGGAAAACAAGTTTAATGATGTTAAAGATTGAAAGAATTGAGTAAAATCAACTTACAAGTGATTTGGGATGAAGTATGCTCTTGAAAAATCGCCTAAGGGGTTTGGGTTTTGAAAGAATGGTGAAAAGTGATGAAATTTCGACTATGTATAAAAAATGCTGGGCTGTGGATATGGCAATTGCGAACCTAGGTTCGCAATTGCGAACAACACAGGCTTGGGAAATGCAACAATTTTTTTAGCATTTGCGAACTTGGGTCTGGGGGGCAGGGTTCGCTTTTGCGAACTTTTGATCGCATTTGCGATCCGGCCCAGGTTCCCTTGATTCGCATTTGCGAGGAAGAAGATCACATTTGCGATCCCATGCAGAAATCCCCAGCTTCGCAATTGCGATTCAATGTTCGCATTTGCGAACTCGCAATTGCGAGCCCCATCTTCGCATTTGCGAAGATCACAGAAGCCAGCACACCAAATTTTCAAAAATATGAGAATGCGACTCGTGGCCTATCCAAAACTCACCCGAGCCCTCGAGGCTCCAAACCAAACATGCACACAACCTCAAAAACATCCTACGGACTTGCTCGCACGATCAAATCGCCAAAATAACATCATTTACATAGAATCAAGCATCAAAACTCATGATTTTTCTTCTAAAATTCATAAACTTTCCAACTTGGAACTTATAGTCCAAAACACGTCAAACGACGTCCAATTTCGACTAAACTTCACAGAAAGCGCTTAAACAATATATAAGACTTGTACCGGATAGAACCAAAATACGAGCCCGATACCACAGTCTTTTAATAAATTTTCATTTCCAATTTCCTTAATAATTTTAGAAAAACAATTTCATGGAAAAATTCATATCTCGGGCTCTAGACCTCCGAATTCGACTCCAGGCACATGTCCGAGTCCCATATTTTTCTACGGACCTTCCAGGACCGTCCAATCTCGGGTCCGAGTCCGTTTACCAAAAATGTTGACCAAAGTCAACTATAATCATATTAATATCAGAATTCTTCAAATTTTTCACAGAATTCACATATTTCAACATAAAGGCTTTTCGGCTACGCGCCCGGACTGCGCATGCAAATCGAGGCAAGTAAAAATAAGGTTTTCAAGGCCTCGGAAGCACGGAACGAGTGAAGAAATAGGTGATGACCCTTTGGGTCGTCACATCCTCCACCTCTAAAACAACTATTCGTCCTCGAACGGACAAAAGAAAAAAGTACCTGAGTCAGGAAATAGATATGGATAACGGCTCCGCATATCAGACTCGGACTCCCAGGTCGAGGCCTCAGGGGGCTGACCTCTCCACTGAACACGAACAGAGAGAAAACTCCTAGATCTCAACTGACGAACCTGCCGGTCTAGGATAGCTACCGGCTCCTCCTCATAAGATAAATCCTTGTCCAACTGGACAGTGCTGAAGTCTAACACATGTGTAAGATCGTCGTGATACCTCCGAAGCATAGATATATGAAAAACTGGATGCACGACTGATAAGCTAGGAGGAAATGCAAGTCTATAAGTCACTTCTCCCACTCTATCAAGAATCTCAAACGGGCCAATTCACCTAGGGCTGAGCTTGCCCTTCTTTCCGAACCTCATCACGCCCTTCATAGGCGACACCCGGAGCAATACCCGCTCACCAGCCATAAAATCTACATCTCGGACCTTACGGTCTGCATAACTCTTCTGCCTAGACTGAGCTAAACACAGCCTCTCCTGAATGATCTTGACCTTATCTAAGGCCTCCTAAACTAAGTCTGTACCTAATAACCGAGCCTCTCCTGGTTCAAACCATCCGACTGGAGACCAACATCGCCTACCATACAACGCCTCATATGGAGCCATCTCGATACTGGACTGTAGCTGTTGTTGTAGGCGAACTCTGCCAAAGGCAAAAACTGATCCCACGAGCCTCCAAAATCAATGACACAAGCTCGGAGCATATCCTCCAAAATCTGTATTGTCCGCTCGGACTAACCATCCGTCTGAGGATGGAATGCTGTGCTCAACTGAACCTAGGTGCCTAACTCTTGCTGAACCACTCTCCAGAAGTGTGAGGTAAACTGCGTACCCCGATCTGAAATGATGGATACCGGCACCCCATGAAGGCGAACAATCTTTCGGATGTAAATATCCGCTAACCTCTCGGATGAATAGGAGAATGCTACTGGAATGAAGTGTGCTGACTTGGTCAGCCTATCAACAATGACCCAAATAGCATCAAACTTCTTCCGAGTCAACGGAAGTCCAGTAATGAAATCCATGGTAATCCTCTCCCACTTTCACTCGGGAAGCTCAATCCTCTAAAATAAACCACTGGGCCTCTGATGCTCATACTTGACCTGCTGACAATTCAAATACCGAGCCACATACGCTACAATGTCCTTCTTCATTCTTCGTCACCAATAATGTTGTCGTAAGTCCTGATACATCTTCGCGGCGCCTGGGTGAATAGAATACCGAGAACTATGGGCCTCCGCTAAGATTAACTCTCGAATCCACTCAACATTGGGCACACAAACTCGTCCCTGCAATCTCAAAACACCATCATCACCTAAGGTCACCTTCATGGCACCTCCATGCTACACCGTGTCTCTCAGGACACACAAATGGGGATCATCAAACTGCCGATCACGGATACGCTCCAATAGAGAAGAACAAGCGACCGTGCAAGCCAATACTCTGTTGGGCTCAGAAATATCTAATCTCACAAATCGATTGGACAAGGCCTGAATATCTAAAGCAAGCGGTCTCTGGCTGACCGGGATATAAGCAAGACTACTCATGCTGGCAGACTTCCTACTCAATGCATCAGCCACTACATTGGCCTTACCCGGGTGATATAAGATAGTAACATCATAATCTTTCAACAACTCTAACCACCTCCTCTGCCTCACATTCAACTCCTTCTGCTTGAACAAGTACCGAAGGCTCTTGTGATCCGAGTACACCTCACACGTCACACCATATAGATAATGCCTCCAAATATTCAAAGCATGAACAACAACTACCAATTCTAGATCATGAACCGGATAATTCTTCTCGTGGATCTTCAACTGTCTCGAAGCATAGGCAATAACTTTGCCATTTTGCATCAATACTGCTCCCAGCCCAATACGGGAAGCATCACAATAGACGGTGTAAGGCCCTGAACCCGTGGGCAAAACCAATACCAGGTTCCCTTGATTCACATTTGCGAGGAAGAAGATCGCATTTGCGATCCCATACAGAAATCCCCAGCTTCGCAATTGCGATTCAATGTTCGCATTTGCGAACACGCAACTGCGAGCCCCATCTTCGCATTTGCGAAGATCACAGAAGCCAGCACACCAGATTTTCAAAAATATGAGAATGCGACTCGTGGCCTATCTAAAACTAACCCGAGCCCTCGGGGCTCCAAACCAAACATGCACACAACCTCAAAAATATCCTACGGACTTACTCGCATGATCAAATTGCCAAAATAACATCATTTATATAGAATCAAGCCTCAAAACTCATGATTTTTCTTCTAAAGTTCATAAACTTTCCAACTTAGAACTTATAGTCCGAAACACGTCAAACGACGTTCGATTTCGAACAAACTTCACAGAAAGCGCTTAAACAATATATAAGACTTGTATCGGGCGTCGGAACCAAAATACGATCCCAATACCACAGTCTTTTAATAAATTTTCATTTCTAATTTCTTTAATAATTTTAGAAAAATAATTTCACGAAAAAATTCTTATCTCGGGCTCTAGACTCCGAATTTAACTCCAGGCACATGCCCGAGTCCCATATTTTTGTACGGACCTTTTAGGACCGTCCAATCTCGGGTCCGGGACTGTTTACCAAAAATATTGACCAAAGTCAACTATAATCATATTAATATCAAAATTCTTCATATTTTCACAGAATTTACATATTTCAACATAAAGGCTTTCCGGCTACGCGCCCGGACTGCGCACGCAAATCGAGGCAAGTAAAAATGAGATTTTCAAGGCCTCGGAAGTACGGAACGAGTGAGGAAATATGTGATGACCCTTTGGTTCGTCATAGAAAATAAAATAACATTCTCAAAAAGAAAAGAAAAATTAATTTATCCCCAATCAGAAAATGACTCATTATTAACAAAAGAAAATACAAAAAAAAAGAACACATTAGTATTCTTGAAATCATTGTTTTTGGGGGTGAAAATCATTTAACCTCCCCAACTATGTGTTAAAAATTAAATTCCCCCCTCAACTTTGAACAGTAATCATTCTCCCCCCTTTATCCTACACAATACCTTTTTTGCCCTTGAATTTTTAATTTCCTCCTCAATTCAATACTTTTTTATTATATGATATTTTTTTTATGATTTTAGCTATAACTTAAATTATGTAATATCTATTATAAATTATAATCAAAGTTCAATAAAATTATAAGTAGAATAAGTAATTAGAGTTCATTAAAAAAATTGGGGTGTTTTTCCTAATTGGAACAAGTTTAGCGCGTATAAGTGCTCAATAGGAACAACCTTAAGTTTAGGTGTCTAAATGAAAAATGGTGCCAAATTTCAGTGTCTCCAGATGTATTCCCGCCAATATTCATCCACCTCAACTATCACAACTAATCACCTCATCACCATCAACAACCATAATCGGCACTGCCCATCATTATAAATTACCACCATCCACCTCCACTTTCCTCAATCACAACCACCACCTGCTATGATTAACTATCACCAATCACCACCACCATCCTAAATCATAATCACCAAGACTACTAATCACCACTATCTACGACTCTAAACCACCACTATCAACCAAACCTACCACCAACCACTGCCTCTAGTTGGTATTCACAAGCACCATCGTTAGCCATCACTACCAGCAACTACTATATTAAAAAAATTATATATTTTATTGATTCAATATTAGATTAATTAATATTTTTTTTGAATTTTATGTTTATTACTTTTCAAATAAAGATAAATGTTATACATTCAGATGTTAAAAATTAAACAGCCTTAATCATTTAATATTCAGATCTTAATACACATCTTGATATTCATATGTGTATTCAGATTCAGACGTCTTAATCTTAGAAAAAAAATAAGTGAGGCCTTAAGCGATACTAAACTAATTATTAGATTTTTATATAAATTTATAATTATATCAAATAATTGGGATAGATTTTACATTTTATAAAAAAATAAATCAAAAAATATCAAAGTAAACCGAATAAATTTATATATGAAAATATATTTTATATATTAAGTTTAGAAATAAAGAGATATTGAATTTTTTTTGTGGGTCTTGGAATTGTGGAAACGACTACATGCCAACAGGTAATCAACACTCAAAATCTCAACTTCCAAACGTATTCGGCTACTCCTATTGAAATTAATTAGTTTGAGCATCTTGAGTAGCAAACCACAAGATATTCTAACAATTTTGAGTAGCATATCACAAGGTATTGAATATCATTCCTCTTAGTATGTATTTTTAATATGCTATATTCTTGAATCTCATTTTGATTAATATCTTTCCACTCATGTGATTGATATTTTATTTATTTTTTCGTAATTTATTTTTCGCTACTATAGAATAGTGGGATTGGTTTTTAGTCTTGCCATCTTTCAGGATTCCTTGATTCATTACCTTTTAAATAGTGAAAATATTTAGACAATTTTGTCAAAGTCCTATGCTACTACGTATGTTATCGCGTTCTAACTTCTGCTAGCGACTCTCACATGACGTTTTTAAAAAAACTACCGATAAGAAATCTGCATGTTGGGATGGTTTCGAAAAATTTAATCAACTTAAGTAAAAATAAAATGAAAGATTCATGGGGGTACTTTACTTCTGGAATAATTAAACTGCAACATATTGGATAGTTTCATATATGAGGATTAATTAAAATGTTTAACAAAACTCTTGGGATAGGAATATGCTAATTCAGAAGAGGCCGATGAGGATGCGATCACACCAAATCGGATTACTTAATAATAAAAAAGGGCAAGATAAGAGGGAAAAAAGAAGGTAATGTCACGACCACACGAAATCGGCCAGTACATAAAGTGGCACTTTTTGTCGTTACGTAACGAGGAATTTAACGATATGATACAATAAACGTTAAACACCAATCAAAATAAAAATTATATTTAAAGTAATAATATGATACAGTACAACAAGTAACAAACATCCAAACAAACTGTAATAATTAAACTACAACATATTAGAATAGTTACATATATGAACATTAATTAAAATGTTTAACAAAACTCTTGGAGTAGGAATATGCTAATTCAGAGGAGGACAGTGAGGATGTGACCACACCAAATTGAAGTAGTTAATAATAAGAAAAGAGCAAGACGAGAGGAAAAAATATAAGATAACGACGCGACTACATCATATCGGTCGGCACATAAAATGACTATTTTTGTCTTTTACGTAACGATAAATTTAACAATACGATACAATAAAATTTCAGCAACAATCAAAACAAATATTGTATTTAAAGTAAGAATACGATATAACACAACAGGTAACAACCATCCAAACAAGTTGTAAAACACGCTACAAATTAGATGATGAGTTTGGAATCCATAAGCTTTAAATCCTGACTTCGCATCTGTGTATGGTCATTTGGCATATTGTAATTAGCATAGGTAAGAAAAATTAAACTGCAACATATTGGAATAATTTCATATAGAATATGCTAATTTAGAGGAGGAAAATGGGGACATTTGTGCAAGCATTTCTCTTTCTCAACATAACACAATGAAGTTGTTTCACAACACCATCCTCCTTCTGATGGCACATTGAAACATTTGCCAGGACTAAAAAGTCTCTCATCTTTTATATTTTTAGTCCTTAGATTTATGCTCCTTGTTGCTTCTTCACCTATGTTAAAATCAAAAATAACAAAGGAGAATGTAAGTCATTATATCAAGGTATATCAATCAATCTATCAGCTAACATCTAGAGATCAAAGTAATTTAATTTCATATCACCAACAAGCGAGCGTTATATATATATATATATATATAATGGAGTAATAAGTACCCCTTTATCTGTAATTAGAGGTTTCGAGTTTGAGTCCTAACTCCTAAGTAGAAAATTGAAGGGCTTTTTCTATTGTTAGCCCGCGCCAAAAACTATTTACATTCGGTAGCCGAAAAAATATATGAAATTAGTATAACTTTTATATATATCAGGAACGTCGACTTGCACTTGCAATATAGAATTTGACTTTCCGGAATCCTTGCTCCTGGCTTATATTCACATAGGCCACTCATAAGAATAAGACGTTCAACTCCCTAAAACACGTGTAATTGAGAGAGTCATCAATATATATATATATATATATATATATTTCGGCTATTATTTTGAGAGCAGCTATACAATGTCATTTTTCCAAAATTGAATTTGTTAGAGAGCGATTTACCTCCCAAATATAAAATTTTCCAACGCAAATATGGATTTAGTCGGGTCCTAATTAATGCGGGCTTCTATAGTACTTAAACAATTGTTTTTAATGATATCTTTCAATAATACAAAAAATTTACTCTAAAGCTTATTTATAAAACATTTAATCAACTTTTTGACAAACTTCTTGTAAAAAAGAAAAACCAAGTCATTATAACTAAATAGATTGGAAGCATTAAGTGGTTAATTACTTAATTTCATTATATTTTGTAAGTAGAATGCAAATATAAAATGAAATAAAGAATGAATTTTATGAATTATACTTACATTCATGAGCAGGGAAAATGATAAAAAGAAGTAAAATGAAGAAAATCAAGTGCTTTGTAATGGCTGTCATTTGCTGATGCATTGTTGAGTTCTTTTTGAAAAAATATTTTTGAGTTGGTTGAAAACATTTTTTAGTTGAAGATATTTATAGTGGGGTTCAAATCATTTTGCCTTCTGAATTAAAGGTCAAATTTTCTTAAATCTGGAATTTTTTATTAACCTTACAGATTCACCTAAACATAATCGGATTTTGTTGCACACAATGACATTTAATTTCTTTCTTATAGTATTGAAATATTTTTAAATTAACCCACTGAAGAATGACCCCACCTTTCTTCAATTCAGGCAATCATAATCAGATATCATTTGACTAATCTTTTTACAATTATGTAAGTAATTGAGTAAAGATTAAGATAGGTGCAGTTCTATTATATTTCTTTAATTTTCTTTTAATTCGTTTTATTCCATATCTACTTCCTTCTCATATTTCTACTTCAATGTGTTTTTTCTATATGATGGTATATTTGTATTATCACGCTCGAATTCTTTTTAAAATCAACAACAACAATAACAATTAAAAATTCAGCTTAATCCCATACATGAAGTCTGGAGAGGGTAGTGTGTACACGGTCTTACCCCTACTCTATAAAGGTAGAGAGGCTTAAATTTTTTTAAGATATCCGATAAAACAGGTCAAAAATAATTAGAAAAAAAAACAACCGAAAACCGACCGAAATGGAGGACGGTAAAGGATATCGATAGATTTTGATCTTGGAGCAGCTCCTCTATGTTGTGGGTGTGGAGGGGGAGGCGGATTGTCGCCGCCTGATAGAGGCAGAAGCGGGGGCCACCAGAGCTATCTGCGTCGAGTGTTTCGATTGAAAGAAGAAGGGAGTGTATTCATGCATAATCAATGTGTAATCTATGCATACTCGTATTTCATGCATAAATAGTGTATAATATATGTATACAGATTAAAAAAAATAAACAGTAAATCCAATCGGCTATTTATGTAAAAAATTAGTTGTTAAACCCGCTAAAGTATGTGGGGTATTATCACTTTTAGCCCTGCCAAAAACTATTTATATTTGGGAGCCGAAAAAGTGTATAAAGTTTATATAATTTTTGTATATAACATACCGAATGTATATATATACAAAAAATATATAAATTTTATATATTTTTCGGTTATTATTTTTACTACTCAAATTCACATAATCATAATCAGCAAATATCATTTGACTAATCCTGTTCCTTTTGCTTTCTCAAACCCTTTTACATTCATGTAAAGCAATAACTTTATTGAAACTCTCACTCAAAGACGGGCCTACACTTTAGCTAAAAGGGTCAACAGTACCCGAAAATTTCGGTAAAAACTCCATATATACTTGTATATGTCTTCAAAAGTTAGTCAAATATTAGCATAGATCCATATACCAATCTTTACGAGCAGTAACAATTTATATTGAATATCATAGTGCCTCCGCAATCGCCGAATCGTGGTCCGCCTCTCCTCTTACTTAGCTCCAACACCAACATTTCCCAACCAAAAAAGCAAAGGAATTTGAGACAAAGCCATGGAAAGCAAAAGGTAATTTCTTTTTGTTGAATGCTTTTCAAAGCTCCTAACTTCTGCAATTAGGATTCTTTTCATGGTTTTTATTAAGAAAATTCCCATGCAAAAGCATTCAAAAAACGTAACTAAATGAAATGAATAATCCCAAATAATCCTAGCAATTAAAATGACTGATGCTGCTACAAAAATGTAGCCACCATAGGCAACCATGTCAAGAAGTGGCACTTCTCCACTTCCTAAAGAGTGTAATGTGGCTTCAAGTAACAGGATTTGCAAAAGCCAACAAAGTAGTCCTGTTGTGAATTGTACACCTAAAGCTTCTGGACTAAATCTGCAACAAAATCACAAAAAGTTTTAAGTTTTATGCACTGATATACGGGTGACAAACGGACCAGCCAGTTTTCAGACTGATAATCGAAAAATAGCCGGTATTTACAAAATCATGGAAAAATAGTTATTATTTCGTTGAAACACGAAAAGTTCCAGCATAATATGTGGGATTATGGAGCTCTTGCGTATAAATTTCCAGCATATTATGTTGGAACTCCAGCACACGAAAAGTTTTAGCATAATATGTGGGATTATGGAGCTCTTCCATATAAACTTCGCACATATTATTTTGGAACTCCAGAAATTATAGCATATTATACCGGAAGCTTATATGTAATAGAAAATTCGAACTCCAGCATATTATGCTGGAATATTTCCAGATTTTAAGGATATTTTTGTTCAGATTTTATCTTTACATGAAAAAGTTGCTAAATTTCGATTAGTTTTGAAAGTATAACTATTTTTCAATTACCATTTGTAAATTTGATTTTTATATTTTTTCCCAATATACGATGTTAAAATATTTGCACAAGTCAGGCCCTCTGTTAAATAATTGCAGATGAAGTTTTAGAATCTTTACAAAAATAGCCAGCAAAATTTACTGTTTACTTTGTTTAGTCGATATACATATATTATATGCTAATTAAGAAGATCTATGTAGTGATGCACAATGTCATAAATATTTGTACTATCAGATCTGGTAAAAATAGTAATAACCTACTATCGATCACAAGTGCGCCCGATAGTACTGATAATGTAAAAAGTATTTATTTTGTTAATGTATGCGACTTAAATTCAATTATAAAAGACCGATAAGAAGCTTGAAATGCAACAAATGCACATTATTTTAAAGAATTAACCTAAATAATCTCCAACTCAATCGTTTAAACAAAAAATAAATGGCAGATGCATAATATATTTATAATTTATGTATAATATTTATAACCGTATATAATTAGTGTATAATCTATATATACCTGCTCCAAAAAGTATTAAAATTGCATAAATATGGTACTTTTAGGGGTGTTCTTTAAATTTTACCACCCGCTTACTCTACGTGCAGAATTTTAAGGTCAAAAGTTAAAAGTGTTGCTCACCGAAGGAGCGAAAGGCAACACTTATTAAATTTGTAGTTCTGCTGATAAAGCAACCAGGGACAAAAATTTAAGACCATCGACTTTGAGGGCTATTGTGTACTTCACCCAAAATCCTGCATCTTTTATTCTTTGTTGAAAATCATCTTTATATGTGAATAATTTTTTAATTAGATTAAATCTATAAAATATAAACATGGAATTTCTTTCAAATTAACCAACTTACTTGGTTGTAATGCCCAAGAAGTAGCCAGCAAGAACCAAATAAGTTCCAAAAGCCATAATTGGGATGTACAAATCAGGTGCATTAATATCATAAATTGGAGGTTTAAATGAAAATTCTCCTCCAGCCAAATCAGCACTTCTCATCCAATGTCCCTATATAAAAACATATTTAGGAGAAATATACAACTAAAGATCAAGACAATAAATAGAGAAATTCAGGGCGGGGCAGTCCGGTATACAAGGTATTTCGTCTTCACGAAGGGTTTGAAAAAGAGCCGCACCCAAGAGGTGTGATGTAGACAGTAATGCAAATATTAGTGACTGCTTTCACGGCTCGAATCCGTGAAGTTTTATAAATACAATATACCTTATGTACCCCAAGCGAGACACTAATATATATTTTATCTGTCTCAATTTATGTAATATATTTTTCTTTTTAGCATTTTCCCAAAACAAATAATACTAGCTTTTTATTTTTAGAAATAATTTAACTTTAAATTTTTCGTTTCATTCTTAATGAGATGATTTATAACTATACAAATTATTGAATTTTTAGTTGAGGTCTGAAATAGAGAAAAAAGAAATGGTGGAAAATAAAAAATTTGAAAGTTTTCTTTTTACTAAGTATCGGAACTTTGTCCCTCGTTGGAAAAGAATAGGAAGATTGTTGTGCTTATATATAGAAGCACTTTTTATAGCTCTTAAAAAATTAAGAAGAAAACAAGTCTCGGATTATCGTTGTCGACTCGTCGTCACTCGGCTAAACCTTGGCTTCGGCTTCGAACATATGAGAAACCTATAGGCTCGGAATAATTTTTATTTAGTGTTAACTAACGTTTTGTTTTTCTGGATTTCTATTTACGAACACAATAATACTAAGTACTAACACAAATATCTATAATTTATTTAAAATAACAAGTTTAAAAAAATCTTTCGTTTTTTCTTAAACCCCCTGGTAAGCCAAAGTGCATCACATAAAATAGGACGGAGAGAAATAACTTAAGACCCTTCTACTATGATATTAATTTCCAATAAAACAAATGCACTTATAATATTGAAAATGTTCAAGTCTTTACCTTGTGAAGAAATGGGAATAAAATCACCTTCAATTTATTCTTCACGTATTCTTCATTCACTTGAAAATAGTACTGAGGATTCGAAATGTATCTGCTAATCTGTGAATCTCAAATAAATTAGAAAATGGAAAATATAGTACAATAATTTCATCAAATTCAACATCCATACTCTAAAATTTACTATTTAGAACTACACCTCTTTTTCCTTTTCTTTTAAAAAAATGGTACTCCTTCTGTTCTAATTTATATATCTTAGTTTCTTTATTAGTATGCTTAAAAAAAATTACTTTCTATATTTAGTAAGTCTTTAACTCCAATATTTCACATGGCATGCATGTTTAAGATTACAAGATTCAACAACAATCAAACAAATGGGGTCTGGACGGTAGAGTGTACGTAGAGTTTACTCCTATCTTGTGAGGTGGCCAGACGATTTCTGATAGACGCTCGACTCAAGAAAAATATTTTCAAAACATGTTTAAAAAATAAAAAAAATAAAGAAGTTATGATGGAAATATTGAAAAAGAAAGAAAAAAAGTATTGACAACAAAAATTAGTAAGATAATTAAAGCAAAATAAACAACATTACAATAATAATAATAATAAGGTGCTCTAAACTAGAATAATACTTTAGCTCCAACCCAAAAAAAAAAAAAAGAGAAATCGTTCGACTACTTACTAACCTTTAACGCTAATTCTCCACCTTCTTGTTTACGACTACAAGATTTAAGGACATTTACATATCTTTAGTTTAAAACAACAACAACAATCCAGTATAATCCCACTTAGTGGGGTCTGGGGAGCGTAGTGTGTACGCAAACTTTACCCCTACCCTCGGGTAGGGAGGCTATTTCCAAATAAAAACTCGGCATTCTTCCCTCCAAGAACATCCCACCTTGCTCTTGGAGGAGAGACTCGAACTCACAACCTCTCGGCTGAAAGTGGAGGTTGCTTACTGTCATAGCAACCCCTCTTCTCTATATCTTTAGTTTAAAACTAAAAACATTAAGTTGTACTCAATCAAATTATAACATATAAAATAAAACAGATAGAGTATTAATCTTACATTGCTTTGAACATAGGCAGAACTTGAACCAAAAAATTTCTCCCCATAAATACCAAGCTCACTTTTGATAAGATCAGATCCAGCACCATATAATACATTCCCAAATGAATCATTTTGCTGAGTACAAGTTGTTGATGTAAAAACCCTTTTTTGATATTCTGATGTTTCATACATTGGTGACCCCATTATACTACACAAGAAAAAGAAAAAAAAAAATCTTTAGTCACTTTAAAATAAAATAACTCTATATTTTTCTTTTCTTTTTCATTCTTCTTATCTTTTTTAATACGAAACATTAATATTAAAAAAAATATTAAATTCTGAGTCAATACAAAAAGTAAAAATCTTAAAAGTGATTCAAAATGTTGAATTCACCTCTAGAAAGATTAATGGTTATGCAGGCATTTTTTTCTCAAAATGTATTGTTTTTACCACAAAAAAAAATTGAGAAAAGCATGTTTTTACAAGGATTTTGTCGAAGTGGTGACCTACAATTGAGAAATGAGAATACAGGTGATTAAAACATAATATTAATCTGCTAAACTACAACCATATTACTATATAATATATGCGTCAATCTTATCAATATTGAAAAAATTGTAAAGTGGTAGTCATTATACCTTTAGTTGCTTCTCTTCTATGATTTTGAAGAATTTCAGCTTCTTTAAAGAAATTAAAAGAGGGTATCTTGCTTGTGTTCTTTTTATATTTTTTTAGGATGAATTATTATTATTAGTATTTCTTGTATTCTAGTTAATTTTGCATGGTATGAGATGGCAAACTGTTAGATGGTCCGCAAACCAATGTCACAAATTTTCTTAAAACTGATGACTGAAATGGCAGTTGTGTTTTAATTAATGAAACTATAGCCAGCAATAGGGGTGTACATAGGTCGAGTTGGTTCGGATTTTTAAATCTATAAATCAAACCAAACCAACGAAATCGGGTTTTTCAATCTCGGATTTTTTCCGGTTTTTCGGGTTTTTTTTCCCGATAAGTCTTCATAGCACAAATATATAACTTGTGCTCCACATACTTCTCTAATCCTACAAGGATGCAACTATATAATATATTTTTCAAGAAAATAATACAATAATATGACATGCGTCATAACATTGTACTAAAATATTCAATAACAAAAATCCTAAAATCCATAAAGAAAATATTACTAAATAATAAGCCATAATAAATATTAACATAATCTAAAAGTACTATATAAGTCATGCTTAAATAAGTACAACTATAAGTATATTAGTTACACAACTAAGCACTAAAGAAAAAGATAAACTAAGTTATGCATTTTCAATATAAACAATGCAAAACTAAAAAATAGATATCCACACTATTGTCATTTCTAGTGTTGAATTGAATTTTCTTAGTTAGCATTAGTATTGATGTGAAGTTTATTTGAATTACTACCTTTATGAACTATAAAATTTATTGGACCATTCAAGAATGTTAATTCCAAACTTGAAACAATATGTTTAAAGATAAAACTGTGAAAAAGTTTAAGAAATATTTATGAATTGTATTAAAAATAAATATTTATATGTATAAAATATTTGTAAAAATTGAATAAATGTAATATCGGGTTGGTTTGGTTTCGTTTTGACTTTTTTTTAGTTAAAACCAAACCAAACCAATTATGGTCGGGTTATTTTTTCCAACACCAAACCAAGTCAAACCAACCCATGATCGGGGTTTTTTTTTCGGTTTGACTCGGATTACCGGTTTGGTGCGGTTTATCGGTTTTCTTTGTACACCCCTAGCCAGTATTGGAGTGTAAGTATTATTCATTCTTAATCAGAAAATTCGATTTCGAGTCTTTGATAAAGTCGCATTTGCTAGGGAGCATTGTATTTACAAATATTGTAAGATTTTTGGTGCAAATCTAAATTTAGTCCGACCCGATATTGGCAGAAACGAAGCCAAGATTTTAAGCTTATGGGTTCGAGATTCTAATCATTTTAAGTTACTAGTTCTAAATCAATAATTTTTATATATATTTAATAAAAAAATTAAGACAAATATATAACGACCTGTCACGACCCGAATTTCCCACCATCGGAAGTCGTGATGGCGCCTACTGTCGGAGCTAGGCAAGCCAAGCATTAAAACCTATTCGCATAACAACACAACAGTAATGACAATAGTAAACCTTTAAATAAAAGCGGAAGTCTTTCATAGCATAAATAACTGGAAACCAAAAATGCGGAAGCTTAATATTTCACTACCCAAGACTAGAATCACTATCTCACGGACTACTAATGAATGCTACAAACAAGTCTGAATAGAAAAATACATTGTGTCTGTCTCGGTACAATGAAAACAAACAGAAAATAGGGGAAGGGACTTCGGCCTGCGAACACCAGCTAGGCTACCTCGTAGTCCCTGGACTGAAGTCAGCTCCCACTCAACGTGCTACTGTTGTGGTCCAAAAGCTGCTCCGGTACCGTGATCTGTTCAAAAAGTACATAAGTGTAGCATCAGCACAACCGACCCCATGTGCTGGTAAGTGCCTGGCCTAACCCCGGCGAAGTAGTGACGAGGCTAGACAGGACTACCAAATCAACCTGTGCAGTTCAATATATACTTGTGCAATGAAATAAAAGGGAGGGAAGCATGCTATGGGGGAGTACAATCCGGATATAAAAGTCATCAACTTAAATAAGAAACAGGGCACAACAATAATTAACAAAGAACAGGAAATCCAACAGTTGCACGACATCAACCTTCATGCTTTTACTCTCATCCTCACCCAAGGCAATCAAATAAAATGCACGGCATCACCCTTCGTGCTTTTCCTCACATAACTCTCATTTCATGGCACAAAATGATCCTTCGTGCAATTATAGTCAAATCAAAGCACGGAATGTACCTTCATGCATAAATAATCAAAACATGGCACGGAATGACCCTTCGTGCAGATATAATCAAAACATGGCATGGAATGACCCTTCATGCAGATATAATCAAAACATGGCATGGAATGACCCTTCGTGCATATATAATCAAAACATGGCACGGAATGCCCCTTCGTGCATTATCACCTCACCCAAACAGCAATCACAACCAAACGGGCGAGGAATAAACAATAATAAGAAATGTCCCGGCAAGGGAAAACACAATTAAACAACCAAATCTCGGCAAGGGAGCAATAACAACAACTTTCACATCCCAACAAGGGAGATAATCAATATACTTAAACCATCTCGGCAAGGGATTAATCACATCTCTTTCCAATTCTTTCATTTCTTACTCAATAGTATTTTTATCGTGTGAGCCAACGCTCCAAAGAATTCACAATTCATAATTAATCCTCAAACTCTTCACATTATATAAAAAATCATTAATTAGCTTGGAAGAGTCCCAAAGTATGCCAAAACAAGTACCAACAAAACCCACGATCATGCTAGACACCGGTGTATAGATACTCGTCATCATGCCTATACACCGTACTCGATCATTTAGCAATTAAAAATTAATAACACTCTAATCATATTCCCTCAAGCCAAAGTTAGATCAAACATTTACCTCAAATGCTCCATAAATCCACTCAAGCCTCTAGTATAGCTTTACCCCTCGAATTCACCACAAAACCGCTCGAATCTAGTCACAAATTACTTGAATGTATCAACAAATGCTAATTGAATCAACTTTAATGCATAAAAATGAATTTCTCAAAGATTTACTGAAAATTTTCCAACACGCCCCGGGCCCACGTGGTCAAAACCCGAGGTTCGAACCAAAACCCGGTTATCCATTCCTCCACGAGTTCATATCTATGATTCGTTTTGAAATCGGACCTCAAATTGAGGTCCAAATCCCCAATTTTAAGAAAACCTACGTTCTACCCAAAATCTCCATTTTCACCCATGAAAAACCTTGATTTTAAGATGAAAACATGATAAATGATGTTAAACATTGAAGAAATTAAGTGAAAATCTACTTACAAATGGATTGGAGGAGGAAGGGTTCTTGAAAAATCGCCGATGGGTGTTTGGGTTTGAGAGATATGAAAAATGAGGCTTAAAAATCGTCTAAGTATGAAAATTGCAGGTTGCAGATATGGGAATTGTGAACCTGGGTTCGCAATTGTGAACCCACTAGACTTGGGAAATGCGAGAAAAGAGTTCGCATTTGCGAACCCTGCCCAGATGCCCAGTCTTCGCATTTGTGGAATCTTGTTCGTATTTGCGACGTCCGCATTTGCGAAAAATCCTTCGCTTTTGCGATCCCAGGCGGACCTGGCTAACTTCGCATTTGCGAAGCAGACTTCGCATTTGCGAGCCAGGCGAAGCCTGCAGGTCTGAAGCACCTGTTGAAAATCTGCAGCCCAAAGTTTAAGAAACACAACTCGACACCTATCCAAAACTCACCCGAGCCCTCGGGGCTCCAAACCAAATATGCACACAACCTCAAAAACATCCTACGCACTTACTCCCGCGATCAAATCGCCAAAATAACATCATATACATAGAATCAAGCCTCAAAACACATGATTTTCTACTAAGTTTTATAAACTTTCAAATTTGGAACTTATAGTCCGAAATACGTCATACGACGTCCGTTTTCAATCAAATTTTACAGATAGCGCTTAACACATATTTAAGACTTGTACCGGGCATCGGAACCAAAATACGAGCCCAATACCATCACTTTTTGATCAAATTTTATTTTCATTTTCCTTAAACATTTTCAGAAAACAATTTCATGGAAAAATTCATTCCCCCGGGATTGGGACCTCGGAATTCGATTCCGGGCATACGCCCAAGTCCCATATTTTTCTACGAACCCTCCGGTACCGTCAAATTACGGGTCCGGGTCCGTTTACCAAAAATATTGACCGAAGTCAACTTTAACCAAATTAATATCAAAATTTATCATTTTTCACACAGAATTCATATTTAAGCCGTCCGGCTACACGCCCGAACTGTGCACATAAATCGAGGCAAATAAAAGTGAGGTTTTTAAGGACTCGAAAGTACGGAACGAATGAGGAAACGGGTGATGACCCTTTGGGTCATCACATCCTCCACCTCTAAAACAATCGTTCGTCCTCGAACGGACAAAAGAAAGAAGTACTTGAGTTAGGAAATAGATGAGGATAATGGCTCCGCATATCAGACTCGGACTCCCAGATCGATGCCTTAGGAGGCTGACCTCTCCAATGGACACGCACTGAAGGAAAACTCTTCGACCTCAACTGTCGAACCTGCCGGTCTAGAATAGCTACCAGCTCCTCCTCGTAGGACATATCCTTGTCCAACTGGACAGTGATGAAATCTAACACGTGGGTAGGATCGCCGTGATACCTCCGAAGCATAGACACATGAACACTGGATGCACGGTTGACAAGCTAGGTGGCAAGGTAAGTCTGTAAGCCACCTCTCCCACACGGTCAAGAATATCAAATGGGCAAATGAACCTAGGGTTAAGCTTGACATTCTTCCCAAATCTCATCACGCCCTTCATAGGCGACACTCGGAGCAATACCCGTTCACCAACCATGAAAGCTACATCTCGAACCTTACGATCCGCATAACTCTTTTACCGCGACTGAGCGGAACGAAGCCTGTCCTGAAATCCCTGAAAAGCCTTGGTGAGAGGTGAGGGAGTAAAATCCCTGAAAAGCCTTGGGTCTAAGGATCGATTCCCAATAGCTGCAGCTATGCGTGGAATGTTCCGGCACCCAGAGGTAACAATTCCTTAGGCTGCGTGTCCATGTGTGGCACGGCCGGCACCACGCTACGGGGTCCATATGTGGCCATAGGTGGGGTGTTACACCTATCAACAATTACCCAAATAGCATCAAACTTCTTTCGAGTCATCGGAAGTCCAGTAACGAAATCCATGATAATCCTTTCCCACTTCCACTCGGGAAGCTCAATCCTCTGAAACAACCCACCAGGCCTCTGATGCTCATACTTGACCTTCTGACAGTTAAAATACCGAGCCACATATGCAACAATATCTTTCTTCATCCTACGCCACCATGTTGACGCCCCATTTTTCTAAAGGCGAAATCGTGTTTACGACATTATGGACAAAACAACTCTTATTCCCTTTTGAGGAATCGGGATATGGAATTTGAAGAGTCGGTACCTAATGATTATAGTGCGTTAGGAAACTTTAAAAAAAAAAAGAAGATTTTTTAAAGAAAAACCAGAGTTCGGGTAAGGGCTTGAGATTATCTCGAGGGGAAGGTGTTAGGCACCCCTAAAGATCCACTAGTGTGGTTCCCGGCCATGCTTAGTTGTGACTTTAAGAAGAGTAGAAAGAAACACATAAAACTTGCATATAGTAGTTACAGACAAAATTTAAAATTTAGAAAGGAAGGGAAAGGACATAAGTGATTTAAAAGAGAGGGATTAATTGGAACATAAATATAAAAAAAACATTATACAAGTAAAGAAAAGGGGGAAAGAGGTCCTAGTTTTAAATACAATATGGTTCACATCGGTACAATACCCAGCAATCACTCCTTAAAGAGGGGTCGCACGAAATATTAGCACACTGGTCATCATATCCATATTCTACCCTTCCCAACCCGTTAAGGTATTAAACG
>MU782559.1:12563-22851 GCA_026770625.1 Nicotiana glauca | reverse complement strand
ATTTAATTGTACAAATTACTTACGTATTACTTCCGGGCTCAATATTTTTCTAAGCTAAAACTATACATTACTACGTTACAAGGCTCTAAATTTTACTACGCTAAAAGTGTCTACGTTTTACTACGCTACAAAGGTCAACATTTTACTACTCTAAAAAATAATGTAAACTAAATATAAACAACAAATAAATTTAATTGCAAATAAAATACTAAACGTCATGAAAGCACATATATAAAATGAGAATATTAACACACAAATTTATATTTTTATATAAAACACTAAATTAATTTCGGATAAATTTAATATGCTAATTTCGAAAAGAAAAAACACAAACCGAAATAGAACACATACAAATCAAATAATATGCAATACTATAAAAGTTTTAACTTAAAATAAATCAAAATACCTCGATTTGAAATTTGCCGGAATAAAATTGATCGAAAATTTGACTCCAAAAGTGTTAACCAACAATAACAAAAGGTTCTACCCGAGTGTGGGACCTACGTTAACTAAGTTTTATGTGTCGGGGGGACTCAAAAATTATTTTTTTTTAAAAATGGCAGACAGAATGTTTTGGGGTGGGGGGACCAAAGGTTAAAAAATTTGAGGAAGAAAAAAAAGTAACGGGTGAAGAAGAAGGGGGAGGGGTTTTAATAAGGGGTATAACGCCAGGTCGGCTTGCGTTATATCAGATGTCAGAGGTATAACGCCAGCTAGCCTGGCGCTATACAGTAACGACACAGTTACCGTTACGGTATAGCGCTAGGCGAGCTGGCGTTATATATATTATGGTTTCTTTTTTTTTCCACTTATTTATATTTTTTGAGTCAAAAAATACCATATTTTGGTTCCGGGCTCCTTTAAATATAGTGCATATATATTGACTAGAATATAGTAACATAAGGCTAATGTGAAGTGAAGTGAAAAATTTGAGCCTGTAAAAACTGATTTTTTCTATATTAGCATTTTATGAAACTTTAGTGGGCGTTTGGAAATAAGAATTATACAATTCTGGAAAAAGTTAATTTTTTTTAAGTGAAAATATTATTTGAAAATTAGAGTTATATTTGGACATGAAAATAATTTTGGGCTGTTTTTAAATTTGTGAGTGATCTTAAGTGAAAATTTTAAAAAACTGTTATGAATAATTTGTACATTAGATACTACATTGGATGTTATATTGGACACTGTATGGGATGCCTATGTTGTGAATAGGCTAAAGATTAAATCTCATATTTCATGTCCATCATCTTTACTTTTTATGCCTACAAAAGGCTATGTAATTGCAATGGAAAAATACACATAATTGAAGAAGAAAATCTCTTCCTTCCTTCTATCTCTATTTCTTGTTCATGTTTTACTAAATTGCTTTTATTTCTTGTTCATGTTTTACAAAATTACTTTTATTTCATAACACTTTATCAACACGAGTCTCTAACCATCACGGTATGTTATCTTCTTTTAAAGTTCTCTCTGATTTAAAATTATCAGGTACAACCAGTTTCTCTCTTTTGAGAGAACAATGATATGTTTTGTTGGATACTTAATTTTTCTCAATTATGTTTTTTTAAAGAGAAAGAGAAAGATATTCATACTTCACCATGATTTCTTTATTTATGAATAATGATGTGATGATTTTAATAAACTGCTTCTTAATTGATTTGCATTATTAAAATATGAATAGAAGTAATCGTCAATAGACTTAGATAACAAGAATATTTTCTTGACATTAGAACATATCCAAAATATGATTATAAATAGTGTTTGCATCATTAAAATATTGCATCTTACTTTGAGTAAATCCAAGAAGTTTTTATTAATTATTCATCTTCTTCTGTATAAAATCAAAATATCATTTTATATTATTGTGCAGTATAACATGATATACTACACTAGCTACATGTAATTATTTATTTTGACAAGCTTACATACAGAATATTAGTACACATGAAGTTACTATACAGGTATAGATTTTATGATATTAAAATTTTATATTCTTTAGGTGCACTCATAATTCTTTTACGTGATCAATCTTGAAAAGTGATATACTTCTATTTTGGCAGCGAAATATATATATATGCTACCAAATATTTTGGTTTAGACACATGAATGATAATAATAGTTATATCATGGTCCATTAGCTAATTAGATACACATATCATCAATCTAAGTTGATTACTTCTTCAAGAATCGTCCTTAAAAATAATAACTTTGAGGAGCAACTATATTTGATGAGCTTTAATATCCCGATTGAGATATGTGATTGTATGGCTACCAGTTAATTAACTTTCTAGATCTTATGATAATATAGTTCAATTTTTCCATCAAATTAAATATGTGATAAGGTGATGCAGATACTAGACGATTTTTTACTTATAATAATTGAAAGTGGTAATACTCTAAAGCCTTATGATGACTAGATGTAATAATGTCATTAATTGAGGATAAGACGATGGGTTTAAGTCCCATAGCATTATAATGATCAGAGTTGGGTCCGAGTCCCAACTCATTATGGCCTAACATGCCTTTATATGGGTAAGACATTGGGTTTGAGTATCACTGTACCATATCAATGATATATAATGACTAAAGAAAAATAATATATTTTTCCTAGAAAAGTCATAATTATTTTCCCACTTGATTTGCTCCATTCTTGAAGTGAATATGGTAGCTGGCATAATAAGTCTAAATAGAAACAAGTGGTTGACGAATGAATATTGTTGTGACAAATGAAAAAATAATAATAGTCATCATTATAGTAATTATAAAAAGGGAGAACAATAATGGTTCTCAAAATATATCCTCAAAAAAAAAATAATAATAATAAAGCACATCGCTATGATTATACTCCATTATTGGAAGAGAATGTGACTTGTGATAAATATTGAGAATGCATACTAATTCATGACGGTGAATGTGATAATATGTGATAAAAGTAATGAATAAATACAGGCAATGCATGATTGGATGAATACCACACAACTTACCTCTAAGGGAGGTTTGAGTGAAATAAAGATAATAAATATTATCGTGTGGTTACATGAATATGTCATTCGTCGCTTACATGTGATATGCCAAAAAATATTTTGCCATGCCTTATAAAAGTTATTAAAGGCAAAATTAAAGCAAGAAATAATTTTGCTTATGATGAGTTTGACCATGATAATTATGATATGATTTTCTCCATAAATGAGACATAATGGTGTGATAAAAGATCTTGTAGTACAAAATTAATTAAGGTCTTAGGAAGAGCTAATTTGTTACTACTCTGACGAAATTGTTTATTATATTGATATTGTAGTAAATCTCAAAAGAAACTTTGAGTTTCAAATATATCAGCCAAAGTGGTTGGCATATTGAGACTATAAATGAAATGAAGATTGAATATATTTTATATTACTATAATTATACCGGGTAAATATGAAAGGTTACCCGATTTATCTTCTATTTGTACTACACAAGTATAAGCATGATGATAGAATCACAAGCCACAAATAAATTAGAGGTTTACAGAAACAAATATTAGTTGGCATCACCGGTTGGCCATCCCGGTTCAGTTATGATGCGTAAACTTAATTGAGAATTACATTGGCATATATTGAAGAATAGAAGATTCTTCAAAAACTCTCTTGTGCTGCTTATTCTCACGATATACCGGTTAAGGTTGGGATTGAATCCCTTGATTTCTTGAACGAATAAAAGGTGATAAATATATGGGCCCAGTCACCTGCCATGTGGATAGTTTACTATTTTATGATTTTAATAGATGCATCTATTCTATGGTCACATGTGCATTTATTATCAACTTACAGTTTGGCTTTTGCAAGATTGCTTGCTCAAATTATTAGAGCACGGTTCCAAAATATAAATTATGATGATTTATCTTGATAATACTGGTTTAAATCCAAGTTGGTTTAGCAGAAATTATACGCCTCTAATTATAGCTAAACAATTGGTTATGAGAACAAAACTCCCAAAAACGAAATTTGGTATGAGATGTATTATTTAATATACATCAGCACTTGTACGCATCTAGCCAAGTTATGAAAATTTCTCCCTATTATATCGGTTTAGGGTCAGGAACCAAATAATTTCTATATAAAAATATGGATGTACTATATGATTTAATTATGCCACCACAATGCATAGAAATGGGTTCCCAAAGAAGGTTGGAAAATATGTTGGTGATCCCAACATAAGGGGAGAAAATAGATAGCTGAGAAAGTGATACGTGAAATGAATTATTATGAATACATATAGATCCTCGTACAAGAAAATATGAACTTGAAGTTCAAGTTACAATTAATTTATAAATTATTGTCAGACGCGTTTACTGACCCAAAGCTAAATGTCATATTTCAGCTGCTAATGCTCCAATTAGAATAAAGTCCATAAGGGACAGAGTCTATGACACGCATAAAGCATAATAGACCAATCAGTTCCAAAGATTAAATTCCTTGAAGAAGGAGAGGGCCAAATGTTCAAGATGGTCATAATAATGAGGCAAGTGCTCTAGAAGAGCACCACGACATAACACTTCGTAAAACCTCATGCGAGAGGCTCAGGTACCTGAAAATAATGAGATAAAGAGATCTGAATAAGTTATGTCTTTATTGTGCAATAACTGAACCGATATAAAATGACCATCGACGATGTTGTTAACATAATGTAGCGCTCAATATTATTAATATTGACGAGGATCTTAAGCTCAAATCTGTCATGAAATTTGGACAAAATAAATGATTGGCCAAATGAAAAATACGCAATAAAAATTGACTTCACTTGAAAAATATAAAGTTGGAAGTAATCCCAACACATGAAAATATAAATCCAATGGAGGTAAATATGTTCTTGTGCGAAAAAGGTCAAGTCGATAGACATAAAGACGACTTGTGCCACAAGAATATTTATAAATATCCTGGCATTGATTATATAGAGACATGTTCTCTTGTGGTGGATGTAGTCATATAAGATTTTAATCTGGCAATACATGAAAAACTTGATATATGTATAATGAAAATCAGTGAAGGAATTAAATTGTTCTGAAGCATATTAAAATTTCCAAGAAATTTTTTAAATAAGGCATAAAAAATTCTTATACGGATTGAAACAATCAGGGCGTATGTGGTATAATCGTCCGAGAGAGTACTTGTTGAAAGAAGGGTACAAGAATGATCCAATTTGTCATTGTGTCTTTATAAAAAGGTCTGGATCTGAATTTGTTATAATCGCAATGTATGTTGATGATTTAAATATCATTAGAACTCCTGGGGAGCTTTTAAAAACAGTAGACTGTTTGAAGAAAGAATTTGAAATGAAAGATCTTAGAAAGATAAAATTTTATCTTGGTCTACAAATTGAGTATATGAAAGATGGAATATGTGTCTATCAATCAACATACACCGATAAGATTTTAAAGCGATTCTATATGGATAAAATACATCCATTGAGTACCCCGATGGTTGTGAGATCACTTGATATAAAGAAAGATCCATTCCGACCTCATGAAAATGATGAAGAACTTCTTGATGCCGAAGTACCATATCTTAGTGCAATTGGGACATTAATGTATCTTGCCAATAATTTCTGACCAGATATAGCTTTCTCAGTAAACTTATTGGCAAGATTTAGTTCTTCGCCAACACAAAGACACTGGAATGGTATTAAACATATATTCAAATATCTCCAAGGGACCATTAATATGTGTTTATTTTATTCAAATAAATCCAAGTCATTATTGATTGGTTATGCAGATGTAGGATATTTGTCTGATCCACACAAAGATTGATCTCAGACAGGCTATTTGTTTACAAGTGGAGGTACGGCCATATCATGGCGTTCGACAAAACAAACTATGGTTTCTACTTCTTCAAATCATGCAGAGATAATAGCCATTCACGAAGCAAGTCGAGAATGCGTTTGGTTGAGATCGATAACTCAACACATTCAGCAAACATGTGGTCTTTCTTCGAAAGAGAATATTCCAACAATATTGTATGAAGACAATGCTGCATGCATAGCTCAATTGAAAGGAGGATATATCAAAGGAGATAGAACAAAACACATTTCACTGAAATTCTTTTTCACTCATGATCTTCAGAAGGATGGTGAAATATATGTACAACAAGTTCGTTCAAGTGATAATTTGGTTAATCTGTTCACTAAGGCATTACCAACCTCAATATTTGAAAAGCTGATATATAAGATTGGAATGCGTCGTTTTCGAGACATTAAGTAATTTTTCTTCCGGGAGAGTAACTACACGCTGTACTCTTTTCCTTAACCAAGGTTTTGTCCCACTGGATTTTCCTGGTAAGGTTTTTAATGAGGCAACAAGTAATGCATATTGTAAATAATTATGTACATCCCAATATTTTTTTTGTAAGTTCTTAATGAGGCACATTATCTTATATGGACATTCAAGGGGGAGTGTTATGAATAATTCGTACATTGGATACTACATTGGATGGTATATTGGATACTACATTGGATGCCCATGTTGTAAATATGTTAAAGATTAAATCTCCTATTTTATGTCCATCATCTTTACTTTTATGCCTATAAAAAGCTATGTAATTGCAATGGAAAAATACACACAATTGAAGAAGAAAATCTCTTCCTTCCCTCTATCTCTATTTCTTGTTCATGTTTTACTAAATTGCTTTTATTTCTTGTTCATATTTTACTAATTTCATAACAAAAACCACTTTTTGGAGTTTTTCAATTTTTTGAGAAACTCTGAAATTCATCTTCAAGGAAAAATTAAAAATTTATGGCCAAATACTGATTTCGAAAAAAATAATTTTTTTTTTATGGCCAACCGGGCACTTAGTTTTTGCAAAACATATCTTTAAACGGTTGGGAGCAATGCCCTTCTGAAAGAATGTGCAAGAGTTTTGATAATCGGGAAATCACAGAGGGTCAATAACTTACGATTCTCAACTTGGTGGATAATTGGTCCCGGCATCCCTCTACCTTCTTCACAGAATGGAGGGGAAATTTTAATTTTTGGATTTAGCTAATTAAACCAAATCTTGTTAAATGGAGAAAGCACTGCAACTTGTGTTCTACTATAATTAATTAATCAAGGGTTTGAAATGGATTTGTTTGGTATTATCCTTTTTGTTGATAGGTCAACATCTAAACCCGGTCATCACCTAAAACCATGCCACACCAAGATTCTTTTCCCTTATTAGAAATTTGTTTCATCAACTCTCCCTTGATCACAAGTCCATAGCAAAGTGGACTTTACCATTTTAGTATTATCGATAATTCATAATTAGGGTCCCTTGTGTGGACTACAGTGCGCTTGCCTCTATTATTCCAAAAAATGAATATAAAAGCGATAGATATTAGATATTAAATCTAAGGCTGGTTCACCGGAGAATATTATTTATCAAACGGAAAAGGGTCGAAACTACCCCTAGACTATTGGGGTTGGTACAATAATGCCCTCCGTTCACCTGTTTTGAAAAAATTGCCCTCACCGTTATCTTTTCGGCTCAAGAATGCCCTTACGACTAACGACCATGTTAGATAAATTTTTTTAATTAATTTCCATGTGTCATAACGGAAAAAGGGTCAAACCTACCCCTAGACTATTGGAGTTGGTACAATAATACCCCATCATCTCAAAAAAATCTCTCCCCCCACCCCCTTCACCCTGCCCCTCTAGCGTGTGTGCGTTCATATTCTTCTCGTTTTTCTCATCTTTTTTTTGACCCTACACTCTATTTGAATAATCACTACAAACATCATTAAAGTTTTATTTTCGGACAACCAATTTTAGACACCAATACTTTATGTTATACAAATTTCAAAGACCCTATATGAACACTAACAGAGTGTCAATGGTAATGATCATTGAGTATTTGCAATATCTTTTGTTGCATATTTCCTGACAACCCCACATCCAATTTTGATTATACCAATATTTTATTTGGTCTCTACTCGAACCTCGACCTTTTTCTTCTTAATTGGATCACCATAGTCTGAACATCCGATCATGTCCATAAACTAACCTATTGTACGAGGATGCTCTTCAGGTTATATCAACACCGCCAATTTTAAAAAAGAGACGCTTAAATTAAGAGAAATATTTGAGATCATATGCATGAGAATATGAGAGAAAACGACTTATTGGTGAATGTGACTGTAATAAACACTTGATTGAGCTTATTGTATGAAGCAGTAAAGTGTAGTAAGAAAAATTGATGATGAATGGTATTTTTGTGATGGGAAAAAATAGGAGTATTGATGTGTACGTTTAATAGACAAAGAAATAGGAACTGGAAGGTGATTAACTATACGAGAGAGTTTTGTTTGCTTAGGGGGAAAAATGGGTGTATGTGAGTTCTAGTTGGTGAAATAATTTTTAAAAGAAAGAGGAGAAAGAAACGGGGGAAAAGGGTCTTAAAATGTGGGTGAGTTTATTTTAATTTAGGTGATTTTAAGTTAGGCCAATGGGACGATAACACATGGAAATTAATTAAATTTTTTTGCCTAACAGGGTCTTTGAAAGTTGTATGACGTAAAGTATTGGTGACTAAAAATTTTAGTTGTCTGAAAATAAAATATTAATGATGTTTGTAGTGATTATTCAAATAGAGTGCAAGGTCAAAAAAGGATGAGAAGAACAAGAAGAATATGAACGCACACATGCTAGGGAGGATGGAGAGGGTGGGGGGAGAGATTTTTTGAGATGTGGGGTATTATTGTACCAACGCCAATAGTCTAGGGGCATGTTTGACCTTTTTTCCGTTATGACACGTGGAAATTAATTAATTTTTTTTAATCTAACATGGCCGTTAGTCGTAAGGGCATTCTTGAGCTAAAAAGATAACGGTGAGGGCAATTTTTTTAAAATAGGTGGACGGAGGGCATTATTGTACCAACTCCAATAGTCTAGGGGCAGTTTTGACCCTTTTTCGTTTATCATATCAGGGTTCGAGGTAGGGGTGTTCATAAAAACCCGAAAAACCGAATCAAACTGAAAATCGAACCAAACCGACCAAAAAAAATCGATACTTTTTGGTTTGGTTTAGTTTTGATTTTGAATTTTAAAAACCGATCAAATCTGGTTTGGTTTTGATTTTAATAAAAAATAACCGAAAAAATCGAACCAAACCGACTATAGGAGTAGTTATTTCAAATTTATTATTATACCTATATATATGTATATTTTTATACAAAGTTTTAAAAATTTTATGGTGAATGTTAATCGTTTGTACTTTTAGTACAGTTCTTTACCTTTATATTCTAGTTTGATTGGTAGTTTTCTTTTGTTAAGTGTAAGAAACCATTTCATAATCAAAACAAATATTTTTAATTGAGTCCTTAAATTATTCATCACTATTTGATTCGATTATTATCAATATATTTGAGTAAATAATAGATTTCTCAAAGGGCAATTAATTTGATAGTGTTACGTTGAAAATACGGTTGCCGGAATATGTATTTGGTAGTGTATGTCTTATATTTAAGAAAAAACCGATAAATAACCGAAAAAAATCAAAAAACCGACAAAATCTGACATAAACCGGATCGAGAAAAAACCGATTTAATTGGACTGATTTGATTATAATATTTGAAAAACCGACTTACTTGGTTTGATTTTCTTTTTAGGGAAAAACCGATCCAGACTGAACCATGAACACTCCTAGTTCGAGGTAAATTTTGTGTCAACACTAGATAGCGGCTCATAATATTTACCATATGTCATTAATAAGGGGCACATAAAGCACTTGGGATTGCAGCCTAAGATCGACAGATGACAAGGATTAGGGGTGGAAATTTGAGCCCAAACCCATCTAACTCGCCCAACTAGCCCAGAGATTAATGAGTTGGGTTACAAACATTTTAGCTCATGGGCCAATTTGGGTTGAGCTCAAGTTAACCCATTATTTTTTATAGCCCATTCAGACCCATTTAACAGCCCAAATACAATCCATGAAACTCACCTAAAACAAAGGATCTCAACCTAACTTATCTAGAAATTTACTTAGTTGCCCCAATCTTTTTATTTGTTGTATTTTTAATTTTCTGTTCTTTTATTTTTCTACACTACTCACTCATTCCACCACCCCACCCTACCCCCATCCCCGCGCAAAACCCCCAAAAAAATTTTACTTTTTATTTTTATTTTTAAATTTCTATTTTTTGTTTTTCAGTTTTTCTGCACCCCCCTCCCCCGCCGCGCAAACCCCCTAAAAAAATTTACTTTTTTTGTTGTATTTTTAATTTTCCATTATTTTATTTTTCTACACCACCCACCCTACCCCTACCCTCC
>MU782559.1:0-12044 GCA_026770625.1 Nicotiana glauca | reverse complement strand
CTTTTTTTTTTAATTTTCTAGTTTTTTTTATTTTTCTGCACCACCACACCCCCCTCCCCCCTGCAAAACCCCTCAATTATTTTTTTACTTTATTTTTTATAATTATAATTTTCTATTTTATATTTTTTTCGTTTTTCTGTACCATCCACCCACCCCCACCCCACCCATAAAATATTTGTCAACTTACATATCTTAAGGTAAAAAGTTTTTTTTATGCAAGATGAGCATGGTTCTAAAATATGGGTCAAATTGGCGGGTTGGGTTATGACCCATTGTTTAGCCCATCTTGACCCAGCTCATCTTAACCCAAATATACTTTGGGCTGGGTTGGGCAATGACCCATTTATTGACCTAACCCATCTTGACCCGCCCAAATTCAGCCCAACCCGCTCATTTTTCATCCCTAACAAGGATCAAGGAAGATCGTGTTATTGCATAGCTAAGGTCGGAGCAAGGTGCCATCGGAAGTTCAATAGGTACTCTCACGATCTCTTTCATTATGTAAGTTCTTTGACAATTTTTTTTGTGTGTGTGGTTTTGACCTTCAAATAGGTGCAACTTTAATCATTACTCTTTGTGAAATTGAACAACATTATTGTTAGTCATCTAAATTTATATTCAAGACAAATTTATGATAATAAAAAAGTTACGGTATCTTTGAAAATTCTTGATTTTATAGACGGGCTCACATGGCATTATATGAACAATGAAAATTTATATAATCGAACTCAATTTGCTTCAAGTTAAAGCGTACTTATTGTATCTCTTATTGTAATTCTTTATTAATTGTCAAATTATGCAGGTACTCCATATTAAGGATAGAGAGCTGAGAATTTTTGCAATAAGTTCATTTGGTGGGGAGAGGTGTTTGAATATTTCTATTTTTATTATATAGAAAAGAGAAGTTGGTCGACCAAGAGCAAAGTTTCCATTTCAACATCTCACGCCAGTTCTGTTTTGACTATCACTTTTGGTTCTCATTTTAGGCTCTTCGTCCCTCTCTCTCTCCCTCTCCCTCTCTCTCTCTCTATCTCTCTCTCTCTCTCTCTCTCTCTCACTGTCTCGCAAACTCTCCAATCATTATCCGTCTAGAATTTTCTTTTATTTCTAAACCGTAAAATTAGACTTTAATTTGTGGAATCTCAAACAAAAGTGGCGTTGCTTGACATTTGAGTTCGATTTATTGAGTTCATAACCAAGTATTTGAATGCTGAAATTGAGTTTCGCTTACTCTGAAGGTCCAACTGCTTCAAAAAGGTAATTGATTAATTCAAGTGTTTGCATATATTTTTTTCTTTATAAATTTTTAATTAAGCTTTTGTTCTTTCTTGGGATTCTGTAATTTCACCAGGATTCTAAATTGGGGATGTTAGAATAATCTAAATAAACAAATCAGCATTATAATCAGATTCAAATAATAGAGCTGCAGTAAAAACTGACATTACCGGTAACTCCGCCGCCCTAATGAGTGGCTTCAGCATAAAGGCCAAGTTTTCCGCTCCTTCATTCTATGAAGTTGTTGATACACGTATTCTTGTATATATAAACAAGTATGTTTAACAGTACTTATACCGTGTAAAAGCATTAGAAAATCCTTCCACGAAGATTAGGCACATATTTTACGTTCTCTTTCTGTTTTTGTTGTGCCAAGTATATTTAGAGGTAAGCCGATCATTTATTTTATTTTTTATGCTCTTAGATCTTCTGTTCTTTTATATTTTGTATCAACACCTTCTTGGTGTGATGAATACACCTTACGTGCCTCAAATATAAAGCATATTGTTAATGCGATGATTGTTTACAGATAGTATGATCCTTTTAACTTTTTTGTTATGCTATTTGTCACGACCCGGATTTTTCACCCTCGGGAGTCATGATGGCGCCTATTATTAGGAGCTAGGCAAGCCAAACATTAATTACCTTTTTAGTAAACACATTTTCCTTTTTAATAATTAACAGCATTTAAGATAAAAGCAACGGAAATTAAATCATAAGCAGAAGTCTTGAATTTAAATAGCTAAACAAAATACTGAATTCCAACATGAATCTCTACCCAAGAACTGGAGTCACATACTCACGAACATCTAAGAATACTAAATACAAAGTCTGAAAGAAACATAAATATTTTTATCTCAAAGACAATGAGATGACAATCTAGAGTAGGAACAGAGGAGACGTCGGGCCTGCGGACGCCTGCAAGGCTACCTCGGTATCTCGCTGAACTGAAAGTCTGCTTCCACACTACTGCTGCTATTGTCCAAAACTTGAATCTTTGCAAAATAGCACAGATTATAGCATCAGCACAACCGACCCTATGTGCTGGTAAGTACCTAGCCAAAACTCCGCGAAGTAGTGATGAGGTTAGGACCAGACTACCAGATAAACATGTGCAGTTCAAATATATACATACCGTCGAAAGAAATGCAGGAAGTAAACTATCAATAAAGGAAGGGGGGACATGCGGTGGGGAGACAACAGTTACAAATAGGAAATCTCAATATAAAGATAGAAGCAACCAAGAGAATTTACAGCGAACTACGAAACAAATATCTGAAATAAACACACTTGAATCATCAATTGTTGCGGCGCACAACCCGATCCCAATATATATTAATACTATTGCGGCGTGCAACCCGATCCACAATGTTATTGTTGCGGCGTGCAACCCGATCCTTATCATCTAGCATTGTTGCGACGTGCAACCCGACCCTCAAATATCATTGTTGCGGCGTGCACCCCGATCCACATTTATCATTGTTGGAGCGTGCAACCCGACCCATATAATTTAGCATTGTTGCGGTGTGCAACCCGATCCATATTTATCATTGTTGCGGCGTGCAACCCGATCCATATCATTTAGCATTGTTGCGGCACGCAACCCGATCCACATTTATCATTGTTGCGGCATGCAACCCGATCCATATATATATCACTCTACCTTACCCAAACAACAACCACTAATAAGGGGCAAGGAAGTAAACAAATAGTGGAGGAAATACCGGCAAGGGAATACAATAAAATAGTTAAATCCCGGCAAGGGAACAACATCAATAAACTCAATATCCCAGCAAGGGAGAAAACCAACAAAACGTCCCGTAATAACCAATAACTCTTTCTTTTTCTTTCATTTCTTACTTTACAATTCACTTTGTCATTTGATCCAACGCTCCAAAGAATCAGATCATTTCGTATACCTTCAAAATTTGTATTACAACTCGAGCCAATGCTCCTCGAAGTCAAATGATCATAATGTCTTTCACATGTTCTTTACAACATATAGAAATCCTCAAATAAGCACAGAAATTACAACAAAATCATGATAATCGAATTATAAGGACTCACGGTCATGCTAGACACCAATGTATAGATATTCGTCACCATGCCTATACACCGTACTCAACAATTAGCAAGTACCTACAAGACTCAACTCCTAATCCCTCAAGCTAAGGTTAGACCAAACACTTACCTCGACTTACACAGCCAAATCAATCCACAACAACCGCTTTCCCTCTCGAATTCGGCTCCAACTCAATCAAATCTATACAATAATGACTTCATAATATCAATATATGCTAAACAAATCAAACCCAATGTCTAATTATAGGTTTTTAAGCTTTTTTTCCAAAAATCCCAAAATCGCCCTTGGGCCTGCTTGGTCAAAACACGATGTTCGGACCAAAATCAAATCCCCCATTCACCCATGAGCCCGAATATATAATTTATTCTCAAATTCGACCCCAAAACGAGGTCTAAATCAAGAAAAAGTAAAAGCCCTAGTTCTACCCATTTCCCCCAATTTTTACCCTAAATTACATGATTTAAGCTTAGGAATCCAATAAATAATGATTAAAAATGAAGAAAACGAGTTGGGATTTACTAACCCAAGAGGTCTTGATGAAAGGAAGCTTCAATGGATGCCTAAGGACCTTGGAGAAGAATGGGTTCGAGTATTTTTGTGAAAATCCCGTAGCTACTGTTCGGTAATTTTTAAAATATAACTGGGCAGAATTTTCCCTTCGCGTTCGCGGGAAAGGAGGTCACGTTCGTGAAGGGTGAACTAGAAAAAGCATCGAGAACGCAGAAAAGCAAACACGAACGCGTAGAAGAAAGATGTTGGGGTCCAGGAAGTTGTTCTATGCGAACGTGTGAGCTACCACGCGAACGCGATGAAAGAACTTGTAAGGCATAGCGAACGCAGTCCAGCGTACGCGAACGCGAAGGACAAAAGAGGGCTGAGCCCTCAGAGTTCATTAACTTTATGCGAACGCGAAGCAGTAATGCAAACGTGATGAAGGAAAAACTCGAGGCTTCGCGAACGTGGAAAAAGGCATCGCGAACGCGAAGAATACTTTGATTGCAACAGCTAAAGCTCATTTTCTGCAACTTTCCTAAGTCCGAAATCATTCCGAAACACTCCCGAGCCCTCGAGGCTCCTAACCAAACCCATACACTAACTCAACAACATCCTACGAACTTAACCATGCGATCAAATCACCAAAATAACATCAAAAATAATGAATCAAACCTCAAAATCACTAGTTTTTCTTCAAACTTCATAAACTTTCAAATTTAGAGTTTTAGGTCCGAAACATGTCAAACGACGTCCGATTTCGACCAAACTTCACAGAAATATCTTAAACCACATATAAGACCTGTTCCGGCCGCCGGAACCAAAATACGGGCCCGATACCAACACGTCTAAATAATATTCATTTCAAATTTCCTTAACAATTTCGAAAAATAATTTCTTTTAAAAAATTCATTTCTCAGGCTCGGGACCTCGAATTTCGATTACGGGCATACGCTCAAGTCCCATATTTTTCTACGGACCCTCCGGGACGGTCAAATCACGGGTCCGGGTCCATTTATCCAAAATGTCGACCGAAGTCAAATTTAATCATTTTCATATCAAATTTTAGCATTTTTCACAGAATTTCACATTTAAGCTTTCCGGCTACGCGCCCGGACTACGCACACAAATCGAGGCAACTAAAAATGAGGTTTTCAAGGACTCTGAAGCACGGAATGAGAAGAAAAATAGGTAATAATTCTCCACCTCTAAAACAACCGTTCGTCCTCAAATGGACCAAAGAAAGAAGTACCTGAGTCGGGGAAAAGATGGGGATAACGGCTCTACATATCAGATTCGGACTCTCAGGTCGATGCCTGAGGAGGCTGATCTCTCCACTGAACACGAACAAAAGGAAAACCCTTGGATCTCAACTGACGAACCTGCCAGTCTAGAATAGCTACCGGTTCCTCCTCATAAGACGAGTCCTAGTCCAACTGGACAGTGCTGAAATCTAGCACGTGGGCTGGATCTCCGTCATACCTCCAAAGCATGGATACATGAAAAACTGGATGCACGACTGATAATCTAGGCGGCAATGCAAGTCTATAAGCCACCTCTCCCACTCAATCGAGAATCTCAAACGGACCAATGAATCTAGGGCTAAGATTGCCCTTCTTCCCAAATCTCATCACGCCCTTCATAGGCGACACTCAGAGCAATACCCACTCACCAACCATGAAAGCTACATCTCGAACTTTACGATATACATAGCTCTTTTGCCTAGACTGAGCCGAACAAAGCCTATCCCGAATGATCTTGACCTTGTCCAAAGCCTCCTGAACCAAATCCGTACCTATCAACCGAGCCTCTCCTGGCTCAAACTACCCAACCGGAGACTGATATCGCATACCATATAAAGCCTCATAAGGAGCCATTTGGATTCTCGACTAGTAGATGTTGTTGTAGGCGAACTCTGCTAAAGGCAAGAACTGATCCCGTGAGCCTCCAAAGTCAATAATACAAGCCCGGAGCATATCCTAAAAAATTTGAATAGTCCGCTCGGACTGACCGTCCGTTTGGGGATGAAATGATGTGCTCAACTCAATCCGTGTGCCCAACTCTCGCTGAACTGCTCTACAGAAGCGTGAGGTAAACTACGTACCCCGGTCCGAAATGATAGATGCCGGCACACCATGAAGGCAAAAAATCTCCTGGATATAAATCTCAGCTAATCTCTCGGATGAATAGGAGACTGCCACATGAATGAAATGCGCTGACTTGGTAGCCTATCCACAATGACCCAAACTGCATCGAACTTCTTCCGAGTTAACGGAAAGTCCCGTGATGAAGTCCATAGCGATCCTCTCCCACTTCCACTCGGGAAGCTCAATCCTCTGAAACAAACCACCAGGCCTCTGATGCTCGTACTTAACCTGCTGACAGTTCAAACAACGAGCCACATATGCTACAATATCCTTCTTCATTCTACGCCACCAATAATGCTGCCTCAGATCCTGATATATCTTCGCGGCACCCGGGAGAATAGAATACTGGGAACTATGGACCTCCGCTAAGATCAACTCTCGAATCCCATAAACATTGGGCACACAAACTCGCCCCTGCAATCTCAAAACACCATCATCATCTAAGGTCTCCTTTTTGGCATCTCCACGCTGCACCGTGTCTGTCAGGACACACAAATGGGGATCATCAAACTACCGATCACGGATACGCTCCAATATGAAGAACGAGCGACCGTGAAAACTAACACTTGGCTAGGCTCAGAAATATCCAACCTTACAAGTCAATTGGCCAAAGCCTGAACATCCAAAGCAAGCGGTCTCTGGCTGACCGGAATATAAGCAGGGCTGCCCATGCTGGCTGACTTCCTACTCAACGCATCAGCCACCACATTAGCCTTCCCCGGGTGGTACAAGATAGTAACATCATAATCTTTCAAAAACTCCAACCACCTCCTCTGCCTCAAAATTCAACTCCTTTTGCTTGAACAGATACTGAAGACTCTTGTGATCAGTGTACACCTCACACGTCACGCCATATAGATAATGACTCCAATTCTTCAATGCATGAACAATGGCTACCAACTCTAGATCATGAACTGGATAATTCTTCTCGTGGATCTTCAACTGCCTCGAAGCATAGGCAATGACTCTGCCATCCTGCATCAATACTGCACCAAACCCGATACGGGAAGCATTACAATAGACTGTATAAGGCCTTGAACTTGTGGGAAAACCCAATACCGGTGCCGTAGTCAGAGCTGTCTTGAGTTTTTGAAAGCTCGCCTCACACTCGTCTGACCATCTGAACTGGGCACCCCTCTGGGTTAACCCGGTCATCGGGGTTGCAATAGATGAAAACCCCTCCTCGAACCGACGATAGTAACCTGCCAGCCCTAAGAAACTCCGAATCTCTATAGCTGATGCTAGTCGAGGCCATTTCTTGACTGCCTCAATCTTCTTCGGGTCCACCTGAATATCCTCTGCTGATACAACGTGACCTAGAAATGCAACTGAACTCAACTAGAACTCACACTCCGGGAACTTAGCATATAACTGACTATCCTTCAGAGTCTGAAGAACTACTCTGAGGAGTTGCTCGTGCTCCTCCTGGTTGTGGGAGTATATCAGAATATCATCAATAAAGACTATCACGAACGAGTCCAAATAAGGCCTGAACACCTAACGTTGGTTATAGTACAAAAGTTTTCTGAGTTGTGTAGCTTGGCAAGCCGTCCCTTATGGGTTGTTGAAGCCAGCCCCTTTTGTAGGAAAACTTTTGCGACTATAAACAAATTAACTGTTTGTGTAGCTTGGCAAGTCGTCCATTATGGGTTGTTGAAGCCAGCCCCTTTTGTAGGAAAACTTTCGTATCTATGGTCTAGTTTGCTTTCTTGGAATCTCTTGCTCTTTTCCTTATACTGTGGTATCAGAGCCAGCACATCCTTTCGGAGGGAGGAACAGTTTACTAAGTATGTCTGAGTCATTTCCATCATCCTCTTCCTCTTCCCTTGCAAAAATGAATATGTCCCCTACTCTATATAAAATCTTGTCCAAAAAATATGATTACCTCTATGAAGTAGATATCCTACCCGATGAACAAAAAGTATCTTCCACTGAACTACCTCTCATAAACCCTTATTCAGCCTTTGCCAAAAAGTCCTTTGCACCCTGGACCCAAATTCGTTCCTTAGTCCAACACAGACCAAAAGGAGTTAAAGAATATGTTGCTGCCTCAAAACTTGACCAACATCCTATTCTGCCACTCGAGAGGAACAATTTGTCACCCTTCAAATACCAGATGATTTTCCCAGACAATGGAGAGATCATGGTCTTACCCATATCCATTTTGGTGCTAACCGAATTACTTTAACATATCACGGAAGAAAAGGTCAACCTGTTGTAGCTCGACTTTCTCTTCTAGATACACGATATTTGGAGTATCAACATGCAAACTTGGGTACTGCCGAAGTTACCCTAAATGCCGGAACTATCTTCATAACCATCTTTCCAAATTTCAACATGTCCCTTTATGACCCGTACCTAACCGAAGCCCTAAAAATCCAAGTCCAAATCTAGGGAGCCCCACAAGCCAAAGACTCCATCCAAGCTACCCTTCACCACCAAATGGCGTGGTGAGTCCAAAATCATGCCATGGATCTTTTCCTACCCGGAGGAGAAAAATCCTTACTCTTAAATATTGATGCTACCAAAGGAAACACCATGTGCACCCAAATACCCAGACATATTTCCAGAGATGAACTTGTCAAAATCCTTCCTGATTCCTGGATCACAAATTATGAGAAGCTAAGAGAATCAGAGGAATCTCTACAATCTGATGAACCAACTTTTACCAAAAGAAGTGACAAAACCGTTTGCATAAGCTTTGACCATTCCCATCTCAAAAAACCCAATAAAACCATCTTTTCTTGCCAAATGATTCAACCCAAAGATACAACTGATACATACCCAGAACCTGATGGAGAATTCTTCTGGAATATACAAAACATCATGGAAGAACATGACTGGTGCCAATATTTTGACAAAGAAGGAAAAAGAATGTGGTGGTTCAAATGCCCTTTCACTGGACATTGCCCATGGGATCTTGGTTGCACCTGCCAAGATTGGAGAATATGATGAACATCACTAGCGCAAACCAAAATCCAAGAAAAAAGGGAAAACTACTGAAAGACAATTTCGGGCCAAATATGAAGATAAAGATCCTTCAATTGGCTTAATAAGCCGTCCAGGTAAATATGAATTTCTTGTCAGTTACAAACCCCAAGAATGGCTAAAACTACCAGAAAGATTCACTCCTAGCTGGGAAGATAGTGAAACCATGCCCAAATCCAAATCTACATCACCTCATACCCCAGAATTCAAAAAGCCACCCGAACCTAAAACTCCATCAACTCAAAAGTCTTCATATCCACAAATATTCACGCTGAGCCCTTCAAGTTCCAGCCACTCTCAATATTTTCCTCCACTTCAACCTTTTGAAAAAGAGGGTATCAACCATGCTCCAAAAATCCCAAAGAAAAACATAGTACTACCGTATGGAGAAAAAACCCCAACAAGTGACATTGAAGCAACAATGAACTGGCAATCAGAAAATTCCATATGCCAGAACAAAGTGCTCAATAATATCGGCAACTCCATAAAAAACGTGGCCCATGCACAAAACAAGTTAATGAGCAAAGTGGAAACAATTGAGAAAAAGGTGGAGCAGATATCATCTCAGCATGCAGGATTGATCACAGCCTTGGAACTAAGGTTGGCAAATTTACAATATGAGATTTGTCCGCCAGGAACTTCACTTTTCCAATTTTTCCAACAACAATAGGAGACGATTTCCATCAAAGAACAAATTCAACTTCTGAGAAATGATCACTTTGAGCCACAAAGAACCCCAGTTTTCTCTTCAAAACCTATCTTCTTCCCTATGTCTCCACAAGTATATTCACCACCTAAATTGGACTACACCTTTTCTACCTTTCTATCTACCTCACAAAATCCAATCTCTTTCACCTGACCAACAAAAGAAGAAAATAATTTTGATATCGCAAAAATGGTTTGGGAAAAGAAAAATGCCCTTACAGCAAAGAAACAAACCAAGAAAAGGCGAGACCACAGAGAAAGTTCAAAAGGATCGAACCCTGAAAATTTGATGATTTCTGACTAGAAGGCTCCAGACCTCTATGTCTCTCGGCCAAGATACATATCAGAAGAAGATACCTCATGGTCGGAATCTCTAAACTCATCAGAAGATGAAACAATGGAAGATAGCTCTCAAGCAAGCACTGAATCCACAATGAACTCTTCCGAAGAAGACGATCCCTCAATATTTGTAAACCAGCCAAGAGATCCAAAAATATCTAAAGTAGATGACGAATAAGAAGGCATGACAGATGAACCAATCCCAGAATAAAGATATGAGCCCATGGCATCAAAGCCAGTTGGAACTGGTTTCGACACTTTCACCTTAGATGATGTCAAGGTTTCAAAATGGCCTCAACAGATCCAAGACTTCTATACTTGGATGGTGACCAGAAATTTGGTGGAACGAGAAAAGTATATCATCCTTTCAGAACTCGCTTCAAGGTTCTCAGGGATCCTCAGAGACTGGTGGAATGCACTTGGAATTCAAGACAAAAATACTTTTCTTACTTCCCAAGATTTTGCATTCAACATCAGAATCCTACATGAAGTTTTCTGCGGAGATACTGGCCAAAGACAGGAGAAAATGCAAAGAAAACTCTTCAAGATGAAGTGTGTGTCATTCGACAGAAATGACATTGATAGACATTTTCAAAAAATAGCGAAGATATACTTCGAGATTGGAGGTGACATCAATCTAAAGCAAGCTTTTGTATCTTCCCTTCCAAAGTTGCTAGCAAGTCGAACCATGACCATCATTGAAGAAAAGTTTCAATCCATAATCATCCCACAAATTGGTTACATCAGGCAAGCTATTTTCGTAGCATTGGATGATATTTGTACGAAGCGCTCTACCCTAAAACAAATTATCCAACACAATCCAACGCTTGACAAAATATGCCGCAAATCTGATCTAATCACTGGATCAAGATGTTCCTGCCGCACATCTAGGCGAAGGAGAGAATTCAGGAGGTTCAAATGGCCAAGAATTCCAGACGGGAAATCAAGGTCCAAGAGACGCACAATATATTTCAGGCGGAGAAGGCCAGGAAATTTTCATAAGAAAAGCAAATGTTTTATTTGTCATAAGATTGGACATTTCGCTAAAAATTGTCCACAATCAAGAAGATCTGTCAAACTCATTAAAGAGATTGAAGATTACACTGGCATACATCTCGGAAAGGAGGAAGACCTTGAATCCATATTCTCTGTGGATGATGAACCTAATGAAGAAACTTTATTCTCTCGTGATATCTATGAAGATCAAGGCAAAAATCATTACCAAATTACAGAACCAATGATCGAAGCTCGAGAGGAGATCAATGCTCTCACAGTCATTCCTCAAGTAGAACTCAAAGTTTATTCATCCAAGTGGGAAAAACCAACTCGAGTTATTGCTTTCATTGACACCAGAGCTGCTTCCTCACTTATAAATCTTGCTGTTCTCCCTGAAGATCAATGGGTACCGCATTTTAAGGATTTCAACACTGCATCAAATGCAATCCTGACCACAACTGTCATTACAAAGCACCCGATCACCATCGAGTTCTTTCCAGGATTGAAGTACAGAATGAAGCTTCTAGGATCTGATGTACCAGGAAAAGATCTTATTATTGGATTCGACATTTACAGACAGCTTAGAGATCAGCTCCAGATCAAGGCTAACGGGATAGCTTTTAAAAAGCAGTTCAGGCCTTATTATGAGATTCCAAGGTTATTCCAAATCACCAATGACGAACAAATCAAAGAGATTGAGCAAAATCTTATTGAATAATCATGTGCCGATTCCCACAAGGATTTCATGAAGATAGGAAAACGCCCGTTATGGAAAAATGAAGAATTTTTTATCAAGCTCTCTTTCAAGAAAAATGAAAACATCAATCCGATAAAAGCCAGTCATTCAGGGATGAATCCAGATCATCTTCAGCTCGCGAAGAAAGAATGTGAAGAACTTTTGGAATTTGATCTGATAGAGCCATCAGATTCACAATGGGCATATAAAGCATTTTATGTCAACAAAAGGGCTGAGCAAACAAGAGGAAAACTCAGGTTAGTCATCAACTACCAGCCACTTA